>VXAD01013544.1:229325-267250 GCA_013399195.1 Dicrurus megarhynchus
CACGGCAGCGGCGGGACAGCGCCTCCGAGCCTCCCGCGGCGGCCGGCCTCCGTGCAGGTGACCCGCGGGACAAGAAGGCTCTCGTTTTCCCCATGGGGCGGGCGCCCAGGCTCCCCCTCAGGCACGCTGGAATAATCACGGAATCACAAAATACTTTGAGTTGGAAGGGATCCACAGACATCATCAAAGTCCAGCTCCTGGCCCTGCGCGGGTCAGCCTCAAGAATCACACCATGTGCCTGAGAGTGTTGTCCAAACGCTTCTTGGTGCTGTGATCACTTCCCTGGGGAGCCTGTTCCAGTGCCCATCTCTGAACGAAAAACCTTTTTCTAATAGCCAACCTANCGGCCTCCCGGAGCGTTACCTAGAGCCGCGGCGTAGCCCCGCTCCGCCAGCCAGGGCACCACGTCCCTCCGCAGCTCGAACTCGGGCGCCAGGCGCAGCAGCATCGCCCCGGCCCGGCCCAGCCCGGCGCCGCTCCGGCTCCGCCGCCCTCAGCCCGCCCCGCGGTGGGGGGGGCGCCCATCGGGTGTTCCGGCAGTTCCCGGCCCGCTCCCGGCGCCGCCGGCCCTTCCGCTTCCTACNCAGCTCCCCTGACATGGCTCCAGGCCATTCCTTCCTGTCACTGGTCACTAGAGAGAAGATGGGGCAATCCCTTTGGAAGCTTCACCACGGAGTGACTCCAAGTGCCTCAGACAGCAGCCTGTCAGTGAGGCCTGGAGATGAGCTTCAGTCACCTGGTGCTCACGGACCAGGAGGCCCTCTGATGAGTTGCCCTGCTCATGATCCCCCAGGAAGCATTAGGTGTTTTCCAGAACTTCAAGTAGCATCCCTGTTTTCTGGGTTTGTGCACTCTGAAGTTGCTTGTTGAATAGACAAGAGTCTCTGTCTGTAAACTGCTGGCAGAACTTGGGGTGTCCTCTCAGACTAGGCCTGGCCTGATCCTGCTTTTCATCTGCAAAGGAGGTAAAACTTCATGTAATCTTAGTGGTTTGTTTGCTTGGGGTTATTTTAGCTGTTGAAAATATTTGTAGCACTGATAAGGTACTACTCCATGGTTATCTATAGCCTGCCTGTAATTACCATTTCCCTTCTGAAATGTGCTGGCTGATATCAGCCAGCTAAAGATGGCATGTAAGTGGCTGTGAGGGCACACATCAAGCTTGATGTACCCAAACACAGAACAGCTTGAGCCTGTTCTAAGAGCTAATCCTGTACCAAGTTTTTCCCCATAACTGCTAAGTTCTGGAGCTATAAAAAGGCCAGATCAGAATCAGGTATGTCTGCAAAGCATGGATGAAAAGCAGGTTGATAATCAAAATGCAAAGCAGACATGCTTTTCTTTCAATCTCCATATTGCCAACTTTTACAATTTTACCACAAGTTTTGTGATCAGCATTTTTCTTAAGGCTCCTTAGATCAAGTGGTTGTGCAAGAATTTCAGCATATATTTTCACTGTTGTGAAATAAAGCTTGAAAATGCGACTGGAATATTTATTTCGGATGCAAAAGTAGAAAACAGACAAGAGGTCCCAAATGGGTGCAATTTTTGAGAGACGATATGGGGCTAATTCATGAGTATTTGAGAATGACACAACTGGAGAGGCAAGCAAAGAAGTGAAACATAGCCAATGAAATGACTGATTCTGTAATTATGTGCAAAAGGGGAGTTTTTCACATGGAGAAAGTATCCTGTACCCAGATCTAGAGTTCATTTAAGGCCAGATGAGGTCAACTGACAGAAGTTTTGCTTCTGCTGTAAAGCAAAACAGAAAGAAATCTGGAGATGGGTAATAAAGAGTCTGCCTCTAACAACAGGACCCCAAGTGCAGAAGGAAAAGAAAGAAAATTAGATATGTTTGATTAGTATGATGGTACTGGATTACAACAAAAAACCCCAAACAAAACAACTGTCACTGTTCTTTTGTTTCAATATCAACCATGCCACTTATTATAGTTCTTGAAAGAGAGCCAACAGAATGGATGGATAAACTATTCTCTAATATTTACATATCAAGAACCATAGACAGTGCTGCTCCCTTAGAGAATCTTACACAGGATGTTAAAGGCCTTTGGGACAATAGGAGCTGCATGTAGCGAACATGTAGTTTACCCAGTAGACTGCTGGATCTGCCATGATGTGAGCTGGTGAGCAGCTGTGCAGACAAGTGGGTGTGGAGGACAGCCATTCACTTGTGGCCTGTGAGTAAAATCCATCCTACAGTCGTTGTTTGGGAAACAACTGGAAGGATTTGTACAGGTTGATGGAGGAGTTTGTACAAGACTTCACAGTCAGGTGTGCAGTAGGAAAAGCTTTTCTTGTTGTTAAAGTAGTTAAAATTTCTCTCAGACTGTGCTTTCACTAAAAAGGACTCTTCATTATTTTTGTCAGCCAAATATGTTTTCATTATTTCACGTAAGGTTCTCAAGACTCTTAGGCACTCCTAGGCACTCCTCACTCAAGGCATAGAGTGGCACCTCATCTCCAGTGCATCATCCTGGGAACTTGAAAACTTCACTGATGTTAGTGCCTGAAACTGAGGCAAAAGAAATTCTCGCAGAAGTTTCCCCATCTTTTCAGTGAAAAAAAGGAAGTGGTAGCTTGACAGGTGAAGAGATCTGAGAAACAGAAAGGGATGAGGTGATTCATGATTACTATCAGGGTGTAGAGATACAGAAACGTGACAGGAACAACCATGTAGAGCTGGGAAAGACCAGCATACCAGCAGGAACTGAAGGAATAGATAGGAGCAAGGAGCCAGAACAGAAGGGAATGAGGACGAGGGAATCTGGAAAGATGAAATGAAGGCTTATAACCAACACAGAACTGAAGTCAATCTTCCCAAAATTGCAGTAAGGATTCCTAATTTTCCCTGTAGTCCAGTAGCTGATTTGAAATACACTGGTTTCCAGTGGCTTATTCAATAAACAGACAGTTATTACATCTGCAAATTTCTTTGGTACAAATGTAAAGGTTTCCTTGTGACTCCTAAAGGTCCGAAACTGCTGATAACCCTGGGAAAGTCATTATAATTCTATGGTGTAATTATCTGTACTTTCTCAAAATCGGTTAATTTTAATTGATTAATTTTAGATTATCACAGGAAACGTCATAAAACACTCACAATTGATGTCAGCATTAAGCTTTGCCTTCAACAAAGTGCCTACTTATCAAAGCGTACAAGGTTGCCAATCTTTGAGTAAAAAGAGACAATCACAGATTTGGGTCTTTACAGTCCTACTTTTAAGGAAAAGTGAATGGTCTTGCATAAGAATTAGTAATACCATAAAGAAAACTTAATCCATTGCTGCTCTTTCACCTCACGATACTACTAAGTGTTTGCTACAGCTACTGTCAGCTGAGTAGCACCTAAGGCTTTGAAGTGAAATGATGTTTCTTCTTTCTCTTCCTGTGTTTCCATTTTTATCTGTTGTTTCTTGGGGTTTTTTTCACTTCTACCTAATTAATACCTAATTCTTTCACAACTGTAAATACTAATTCACAGATTTAGAGCTTATTATGTAAATAATATTATCCGTATTCCTTGAGCCATCAGTCTGGCTATGCACATCAGAGGCCACATGTACAGGCCCAGAGCTCCTGGTTGAACTCCTAGAAGCACAACACATTCCTCAGAAACCACAAAGCTGACTCATTCAGAGTTCTTCAAATAATAACTCAGTATGGTGTATCAGGCCACCTTAAAACTGATACACAAAATTTAAAAGTTGATGCAAAAGCCGTAAGCATCAAAAAAACCCCTTAGGCTCTCTTCAGCAGTCTTTGCATTAAGATGAAACCTGATGTATTCTTGATAACATCTCCCAACTTTCCTAGATGTAGAAAGAAGCTCTTGGTTTAAAGAAACAACCCAATTTCTTATCTCTGTCAGGTGAAATTAATGTTACAACCTGTTTGTCACTTTTTCTTGCATCATGAAATGAAAATTGTGAATTCTGCTCTCAATTTATACTCAGTTTCCTTTTCTGATTATCTGACTCAGTTTTGGTTTTTCAGTTCCAGTCTGAAGCTGTGCAGGCACAGGAGGTGATCCCAATGGAGCAACTCTCAGGAGTGGGATGTGAAACTAAAGCTCTCATTAAAAAAAAATGACAAATGAAATCTGTTTTCTTTTTAATCAGAAATCTGTTCCTGCCTTAGTAACGGGAGGATCTCCCTCGAATTTTAGTCTGGATTGAGTCTTGACCACAGGGAAATCATTAAAGAGCAGTAGTGGCCCTACTGATTGCATTGTAACCAGCATCAGCATTATTTTACCACTAACAACAATTTTTGTGCTAATTTCCTGTGTGCCTATAATCCCTTTTCACACAGTTCATATGGCAAGAATTACAAAATTATACCATGACACAAGTGTGGGGCTGATGAAGCATTGCCCCCTGACACGGCAGTGATAGGTATAAGGTACCTTTCAGCTCTCTCAACAGAACGAAGCTTTGTTCATGGAAAAAAACCCATAAACCATCAATGTGTTCCACACTGGGAAATTATACATAAGGCTTCTTACGAAGACTGAATATCTGAAATAATTATTTCAGCACATGACAGCCTGGCAAACAGTTCATGAATTTTTGGGAAGTACTGCTTACTGAGGGCAACCTCTTTTCCCGCCATTCCAGTAACAGAGGGTTTATTGTGATCATGTCTAGACAGTTGTTTCCTTGAAGAATGTTTTCCTCCAGCCAAACACAAAAAATATACATAAATATTCTTCCTGAAGTTGGTGCTTAATATGTTTACTAAATCTTCTTGGCAACACAAATAAGACGCAATTTGAAATCAATATTTTAGTAGTAAAGTTTGCGATTCAGAGTTGGTAGAATAAAATACCTTTATTTCAGTGTGTGAGAATACTTTTTTTTAGTCTCTTTAATCACTGAATATCAACATAGATTGGAGTTATTTCACTGAAATCAGTCAGCATCTGTTATGGAAGCCAGTGCTTCATGGAGGTGCTTTTGTATGCTTTGTTTAATAATTCATCATAGGAAATAGTCTTTCAACTCCTAGTAAAAAAAAAATCATCTTGCTATTCATGCTCATGTTGAACAGCACCTTCTTTTAAATAGCTTCACTGAAGTCAGTAACATGCTCAAGCCAGTAACATGAGTGAACGAGGCTCCTGAAACAGTTAAGGTATTCCTCAAAGTAAGGGAGGGGAAGAGAATGGGACTTAGGGAGGTCTCTGACTGTCGTCCAAGTGGCCTTTTTGTTTCCGCTGCTTCTCCCTCCATGGCCCAGGCTCTGAGGCTCCTTTGTTCTTTCCACAGACTAACCCCTGCTAGTGCTGATGAAAGCCCTGTGAGCACACACTGTCTCAACAGCTGTTGGAGGAGCTCTTGGCTCTATGTTTATTCTTCCAGCTCCAGCCTGATTGGGATTCATCAGCAGGGTTTAGAAACTTGCCTTTTTTTTCCTTTGTGATCTTTCAGTTTTGACTTCATTTGAATTGAAAGAGGACAGTGTCAATACTTTGCAACAGAGTTGCAACTCTCTTGGGAATTGGTATAATGATGCATAAATCAATAGATCAGTTCAATTTCTTTCACTTTTTAGACGTCTTTCCATTATCATTTTTATTGTAAAATGAAAGAAATATTTAGCACAAATGCATTCCTTCAAAATGTAAGGTTGCAGCACTGTAGAGTGGAGACTGTAGACAGGGACAGCACAGGATGAACACATCAGTCTGAATTTTGTCTCACTGAGCTTCAGGTGCTTTGAAAATAGGTTTCTAGTATGAGGTTTTTTGTTTAGGCTCCTTCTGGTTAATGAGGAAATATAAGAACGCCAGAGGGTAATTGATACCACCTGGTTTTAGCAGTTAATTTAAGGTGCATTTTACCTGAATGTGGATACTGGTTCTCCCGTCCCCTCACTTCTGCTGTTATGCCTATTGGGAATGTGCAGCTGAAGACTTGGAGGAAAGTGGAACTGTCCCTTCCCTTGTCTGCCTCCAATTAGATCCAATGTGATACGGAAGGGGGCCCCAAGGGTGCAGTTTGATGAGCAACTGATCTAACAGCTCATGACTGTTGAAAGGATGGACCCAGACTTCATTCCCTTCTTGTTTTCTTCTCCTTTCCTCATCCCCAGGTGACTCAGTCTCTTTCTTTGTTTGCCAGTTCTCCTGTCTAACACCTCTGTGATCCAGAGGTACTGGCTAACACACTAAAATCTATTTACTTTTTTTTAATGGTTTAGTTTTCTACCAGGTTTTGAAGGTGTCTTCAGAAGGCTCTTGTAAGTCCACAGCCATTGCAAAGGGAAGTGGTGGTTGTGTGCAGCTGGCAGCAGGGAGGGCAGCAGAATAGAAGACCTCCATGTACTGGTAGCAGTGAAGTGTTAGACCCACATGGCTCATTCAGACCCCTTGCCAAATGCCTTCCTCTGATGTTCAAGTTGAAAGAAGCAGTCATTTTTGCACAGCATTGCTCTGATCCTTTGCCCAGCTACTGCTGGCATAGTTTCCAGACCAGAGAACTGATCCAACTGAAAAGTAACCTTGAGGGGAGAAAGAAGCATGTGGAAGAGGGTGGTTTCAGTAATGTCAGCTATCTATTAAGGTTACTGAACCCTTATGTCAACAAAAACGAAGTTACTCTACAGAACTGGGAATAAACCACTCGTTCTGGGCAAAAGACCTTGGGGAAACTGCTTTTCCTGATGTTGGTGCTCACTTAGGTCAGTTAAGTTTCTGCCAAACTACAGCCTTAGGATGTGGTTAATGGTAGTAGGGGCACCTGCTTCCCTTGACTTACAGTAAAAGGAATCTAGGTATGAGCTTTTAGCTGATGGAAGTCAGGTGAGTAAATCCTACCTTTTAGCCTCCTTGGCCTGCTTTTCTGTTTCCATCAGGATCAATAGAAACCACTGGTTTTTAATACCTTATTTGTATACTCTAACAACCATTCCTTCGATACTTTGCAACACTTTTAATATACTCAAACTATTCTCTGAAAATCTGAATGCATTTCCCTGGCACATCCTAAAAATATCTTTTATTTATTATATGTTGGTTCCAAACAAATGTCACATTAATAAGCAGCGAGGCTTGGGTAGGTGTACGTCATCAGTCATGCAGTGGTTTCTTCTTCCAAAATACTTCCAGAATTAGGTCTGACCTCTTTTAACAATGAACTATTTATAGGATTCATAAGCGCCTTATCCTCCAACCCTGACTCAGCCAAAACTCACCACTGACCTTGACCTCCTGTAGTCTATTCTTGTAGCCTTACTCATGTGGGGAGCTTTTATTCGCTGACCTGACTTGGGGAGTGTATTCTCATGAGTATGATTTTGCAGGCTTGGTTCCCAGCTCAGTGGGACTTGGTAAATGTCACAGAATCAATTCCTGAGATGCATATGTTATTTTTACAATGTCATAAGTGTAAAAATAAGGGGGAAATACACAGCTAAATTCTGCCTTCAGTACTACAACGATAAACTGAGTGTAATTACGTTAGGTGTGTACAGCTACAAATGAAAACATGAAATTCTCATTTTGGAAGAGAGTGCATGTATTTTTAGAAGAAAGCAGTCACTAGATTTCTCAGTCATAAAAATTATTACTAAAAGTAATTGATTTTTTTTCTCAGGAAGTTACAACTGTTTTTAAGTAGAATATTATTGCAGAGTTAGGTGATTACGCTAGCACAGTATGACAATGGTGATCTCTTTTCTGTATTTTTTTGTATCTTTTTCTAAGAACCCTTCTAACTAGCGTTGATGTTCATAATAGTTTTCTATTTTTCATTATGATGCACGATGATACATTTTAGAAGCTAATATATTGTCATTAGTGGGTCTGGGTGACAAGATGTGTTGTCTACATAAAAAAAATTACTCTTAGCCGTCTATTATGTTTCCATTTGTTTAGAGTCCAAGAATCAGAGAATCATTAAGGTTGAAAAAGACCTCTAAAATCATCAAGTCTAACCATCAATCCAGCACCACTGTGTTCACTACTAAACCATGTCCTCAAGTCCCACATCCACACAATTTTTTGGACACTTCCAGGGATGGTGCTTCCACACCTTTCCTGGGCAGCTTGTTCCAATGCCTGACCACCCTTTTAGTGAAGAAATTTCTCTTAATATCAGATTTAACTGACTCTTCCCTAATATCCAATCTAATGACTCTTCCAATTATAAAGATTTTAGTTATGTATCTTTGTTGTGTCTTCTTTACAACACGTTGTGCCTTTTTTATGTTACACATCTTTCTTTTTACTTTTGTATTTTCTCGATTTAAATTGGAAGAGTCAAAATTTTTAGATGCTTTTTTAAGTCCCCAGTGTTTTTTTCATTCACATTTTAATAACTTCTTTTTATTTTCCTATGTTTTGTTGTGCATGGTAAGACACTATTTATTAAATAGTGAATCAGTATAGTATATGGTGGTCTTCTGTAGGTCCTGTATTTTGTTATTTCATTGGAATACAAGCATGCAATGAACAGGTATCTCCAGTCAGCTGTCTCCTATGATGCCTAGGCCTTTTTCTTGAGTGGGTACAGTAAAGATGAAATCTATTATCCTTAGGAGTATTTGAAGGAATTCCTTCCAGTCAGCACTGTTGCACATTTATCAGCATTTGACTTTATCTGTCTGTATTGCCAGTTAACCTCATTCCACCAGCCCAGTTCTGGAGACATGTACATCTTTCCTTGCTTCTGAAGGCCCACAAACAGCAGGGATATAGGCAGAAAGGAATTGTCCTTTATTGACCATGTTGGAAGCTGAGACTCAGCTTTTATTCTCTCCCAAGGTCAGGCCAAGACGCGTTGGGAAACAGACCATGTCTGCCCTGACTATTCCATTACTGGCATCAGGAGACAGTTCTGTTACTAGACCCCAAGACATTTCTTATCACCTTGGTCAATACTTGCAAACAGTATCTACAAGAGGATTTACTTGTTTATCATTTGTATGAAGGCTCCATGTGGATAAACATTACTCTTAGACCTGGGTTCAGCACTTTTATCCATTACAGCTCCTTCCTGTAGCCCTCATGTTTAATGCCCATTGACCCTAATGTCCTACAAGCAGCAGTCTCCTTGCCTAGTCATTTCTTTTTTCCTAAGGTCTCCAGCCTCCCTCCGTTCCCTGCACGACAGGCTGCCGTAGGGATTTGTGCCAAGCTCCCTACAAGCACATACTGGCCAGCCTCCTCTCCCATCTTTTCCTTTGCACACTCCTTTCCTTTAACCCCAACCAGCAAACACAAGCACTGAAATCATCATATCTGAGTTGTTTACAGCTGCCTGTCTGCCCTGGGATCTAACCAAAAGTCTCCTTTTGCTTTCCTCTTCTTTCTCTCATTTTGGGCCACTGACTCCTCATTCCACTACAAATTACATCAGTCCAAAACTGAGGAATGCTACAACTGGGCTTGATTCTACCTCTTTCCACAGCACTATCAATTGTTCTTGTTACAGCAGGAGTACAGAAACCAAGAATTTACTTAAAATTGCATATGGATGCATTGTTGTACCTTCAGAAATGGTCAGTTCCAAGTGCTTCTGAGAAAGGTGCAAGTAGCCCTGTGGTTGTCAAATAACAATACTGTGCACCTGTCTTGGATGTTAGGTTTCATTCTGATCTCTGAGAATCAGAGACTGATTTATCCTCAAAGTCTAACATTTAATATTCCAGGGTGTTCAGATTAATTAGAACTATACGTATTCTCAAAATCCATAGAAATGTTTAATTCCTTTTTAACTTTTAGGCTCAATGACCTTTTTTATCCGCAGTCTAATTACAGGGTACATGAGAAGTAAGAGAAAAGTAAGAGAATTATTTAAGAAACTGCCATCATTTAATTGCTTTGAATTCATTTCAAACTCCTGCTCCATCTTTCCTATAGCACTTTTTAATCTTCTGCGCTCTTTTCTAAGTCAATCACAATTAATGTTTTAAATTTTTCTTCAGAAAAGCTGCTTTCCATGCTCTGGATCATTCTTGTAGCTTTTCCTGAATGTCTTCTGAGGAGGGCCTTTGAAAAATTTTCTTTAAAACCCGGAAGTAAGGTATATGCACTTATTTTTCCATTTTGTCAGGACACTCAGGAGTGTGGTTTTCCTTTGCATGGGCAGAGATGCTTGGCCTATCATGGTTGTGGTTAGGCCTTTCATAAGTCTGTCATTAGAGACTGTGTCAACCACTTGACCTGGTGATAAAGATTATCTTATAATTCCTAGAAATCTTTGTAGCCATATTTTTGTGGATATATACACATTACTGCAGTAAAGTACTATTAGATAGATGATTTAAATGAGAAGGCTGGTGTGTTAGCCCATGAACTTTCTCATTCTTACAGTGTTTGATGTATCCTGCCTGTGTTTTATTTTAAATTTATCAGTTTATAACATCTATGTTATTTCCTCTGTAATCCTTCTGCTGTTTTTGTTTTTTTTTTTTCCAAGAAAAATATTATTGTAATCAATGTTCTCTGCTGGGGAAAAAAATAAAGCTAAATAGGGGTGATTATTTGTTTTGTATAAACTTCAGACAAACTAAACCAGTCGGATCAAAGGTCCATCTAAACAACATCTTGCCTCTGACAGTAGCCAGTAATAGATGCTAAGAGAAAGCATATATAAAAACGTAGAAGTTTTGTTTCCTTCTCATGCAGCTCTTCCAAATTATAAAATTAAGGAATCAAGACAATCTGGAATATACTGATTTATCTTTTTGGCATCCAAAAAATCCTATGATAATTAGTTTAATGATTTAATAAATGAGAAAAAGTACATCTGTCTATTTAATTCTCCTGCCTGACAATTTTGTGTGGTGTACTCTAGTTTTTAAGTTAAGAAAAATAGTGCATAATCATTCTCCACTCAGGATTTTATATACATCTATCACATTTTCCTTATTACAAGGTGAGGAGTGCATTTAATATCCTTTCATGTAAAATCTATGCCCCATCTCTTATCATCCTTATTATACTTTGTGTTTTTCTGAGACTCATGTTTGAAAAGGCATACAGAGGCTTTATTCTTTGTAATTGGTTTTTTTATTTTCTTGGGAGTGCCATTGGTCCATAATTTGCATCTTTAATATTGTAATGAAGTTCCCTTTAATTTTTCTTATGTCAGTGACTATTTGCTTGTCAAATTCTCACCTAGGCCTTCTAATTTCCATTTTATACTTTATTTTCCAAAAACATCTTTGTGAAGGCATGTAAATGAGTGGTTTGCTTTTCACAGGTACAAAAGCCATCTAATGTTAATTATCAGTTGTATCTCACACATTGCTTTTAGCTTTGGCCCTAGGGCAGGAAGCAGCTGTCCAGGACAGCAGACTGGTGGGGACAGTTAAATTGCTATAGAAACAGTCTGCACTTGGCAACATCCTTCAGAAGACTTCAGGAGATCAAGATGAACTCATGAGGTTCAACGAGGCCAAGATCAAGGTTCTTCACCTGGACTGGGACAATCCCCAGTATCAGTACAGGCTGGTGGATGAAGGCATTGAGAGCAGCCCTGATGAGAAGGACTTGGGGGTGCTGGTGGATGAGAGCTGGACGTGGCCTGGCAGTGTGCGCTCTCTGCCCAGAAAGCCAGTTGTGTCCCGGGCTGCATCCAAAGCAGTGTGGGCAGCAGGGAGAGGGAGGGGATTCTGCCCCTCTTACTTTGTTCTCATGAGACCCCACCTGGAGTTCTGTGTCCACGTCTGGAGTCTTCTGCACAAGAAAGAAACAGTTCTGTTGGAGCTGTGTCAGAAGAGGGTCACAAAAATGACCAGAGGGCTGGAGCACCTCTCCTATGAGGACAGGCTGAGAGAGTTGGAGTTGCCCAGCCTGGAAAAGAGAGGACTCCAGGATGACCTTACTGTGGCCTTTTTTTTACTTAAAGGTGGCTTCCATGAAAGATGGAGAAGGATTTTTTGCTGAGGCCTGTGGTGGTGATAGAAAGGCCAATGGGTTTAAACTGTAAGGGAGTAGATTAAATTGTTTATAAGGGAGAAATGTTTTATCGTGAGGGTGGGTGAGACACCAGAACAGGTGAAGTTGTGGATACCCCATCCCTGGAAGTGTTCAGGTTTGGATGGGACTTTGTACAACCTCCCTGCCATGGCAGGAAAAGATATCCCTGACCATGGCAGAGGGTTGGACTAGATGATGTTTAAGGTCCCCTCTGACACAGACCATGCTAGGATTGATTCTGTGTTCACTACTTGCCAAACCCATTTTCTTACCTGCTCCTTGCCCAGTAGGAAGAGAGTGGCCACGCAAAACAGCAGTGTCTTGCAGTTGCAGTAGATTTTACGTGTTCACACATCCCTGCTGGGGACTGTGGGTAGGGAAATGTGCAGGGTGGTGCTGGGCACACAAACAGTGGGATTGTGGCTCTCGGTTATGGGAACAAGAAGCTTGCTTAGTTTTCATGCTCTAAATTGCTTAAGAACCTCAAATTAGATGCTCTATACTGCTTTGTGGACTGAGCCTAATGAGGTTATCTGATGAGTTGTATGTCCCATATTGCGCAGAGTGAATGTTTCTACACAGTTTCATTTTAAGAATTCCATGAATAATAGCCTTGAGTGGTATTCTCAGGCTGGGAAAAAAATTACATAAAAATGTAAATACATCTCTAAAACCAGTTTTAATTACTTAAAAGCTAAGTGCACCAAATACCTTAATTCTAGTTGTCTGATTGTTGTGTGACTTCTCTCTGAAGTGAGATTACTGTTGTTTAGGTACCTTAAGGACACCTTAATATTTTACTGTAAAAACCCTCACTTTTTTATTTTTTATTGTCAGAATCTTATTTTTTATTCTACATTTTAATTACTGGTACATAACCTGTACCAATGTTAGTCTCTTTTTCTCAAAATCCTGAAATAATATTTTGATTCTGAATGTAAAGGTCAGCTTCATAGGTCATTTTAAATATCAGAACATCTCAGATTGCCTGAACTAAAGGCAGTGAAGTCAGTTGAAAGTAATACAGCCTACTGCTGCTCTGTTTTTTGTCATGTCTGGAAAGGTTTGAAATACATGATTGTAGAGAAAGTTTGAAAAAGAGCAATCTTGCTTAAAATCTAGGTGGAGGTAGAAAATTTGCTCCATAAAACAACCTGATGAAGTGATCATCAGAGTCACTGAGGAGGGCAGACAGCATCCTGCAGAGCTGCATTTCCAGCTCGCCGATCAGGCTCTGTTCCTTCCACTGAGAAACACACTGAGGACACTGGCTGCAAACTGGATGCACAACATGCGAATCTAACCAGTTGTAGGTGCCTTTTGTAGTTCTCCCATGACTAAGAAGCTAATGATCATGTGTAATTTATTTCAGCCTTTTATCCTGTGTCTTTTTACCTAAAGATGGGATCCCCAAGATGTCACCTCCCCCAAACTGTGGAGGGCACAGAGCACTAATTTGTAACCTTCTCTCAGTGATTCATTTTCAGTCGTGCCAGTCTGTAAAGCCGCCACTTCTCCAGCACATCTGATGGGCTCACCAGGCATGCACAGTACAATCTTCACTTTCAAATGGCCAGTGCAAGTACATCTGTTTCAGGGGACTGCAAACACCCTAAGAGTAGCTCGTGTCTACCAGCTTTCAATTTGGTCAGGCCTGCTGCCCTACTGTAATGACTGCCCTCTCACTGTCCTTTCCATAAGAGCTGTCACTACCAGGAGAAGCTGAGTGTTTTGAAACATGCTGTTATTCCTGGATGACCAGTTTGATCAGAGCAGACTGGTCCCTTCAGGTGAAATGCCGTGAATTCACTTTGGAGTCCTGGATGCACAAACTTTGAATTAACTATGTTACTCTTTCAAACAGTGAAGTTAAGAGTCATCCCTGTGACTGAAGAGGATGAGTGTGAGGTGGAAGGCTTGGTCTTCTCCAGTGGGGGCTACAGAGTTTCAAAACAAGACTAATGAAAACATCCAAGTCTTTTAGAGAGTTACCTAAGAACCCGAACTTGTACAACTATTTAATGAGTGGAAGAAGATGGTAAAGAGTGGTCTGTCTGCCCCCCACCCCACCATGCCAAGGTGCTTTGTAGCTACAAATACAAAGTAGTACAAAGCAAGGAATGTGTAAAAATAATGAACCCAAAGAGCAAAGTGATTACAGCCACGAGCTGGGCCTGCTGGTGAGCTAGATCAGGCTTAGTAGTCTGTGAGGGTGAATTGTGTTCATATAGTGGGGAAACCTGTGGTTTTTTCTTACAAGTTTGTTGGGATTGGCCTACATGGATGTATAAAGGTTGCAGAAGCAGGAAAACACAGGAATTACTGCTGGACCTGAAAGATAGAGCTGCAAATTTTATGACAACTGTGTTCATGTAAGGCATGTATCAGTTTTGCTTAAAATGGGCTATCTTTGAACAGTAAGAAGTAGGGTGTGTGTGTGAGGATCACAGTAGATATCTTTTTATTTTCTTTTTTTTTTAATATACATTTTTTTTAAATTTTAAAACAGAGAAGAGAATCTTGTTGTAAATTACCAGGCTTATTGGTGTCAGACTGTCTCAGATACTAGATTCCTATGTCAGCTGCTGTTACCCCATGAAGACATCGTTGACACTACTAGGAGTTACATTTGGTAGCATACTTACTAAACATTGTAATTCAGTGCTTCCCACCTGGGTTATACCTCTCACAACCCATCTAGAATACAAAGTAAATGAAAAAAAGAATTAGAGGCAGATATTAAAATCTTAGAAATATAATTAATAAATATAAAAGCTGGGAAAAAATTCTGTGCAGCAAAAACAAATTAACGTAAGTAGCATAGCATCTTTAAACTTTCTTTTTTTTAATTGAAACAATTCCAGAATTAAAGTCACTTAAGGCTTGTCTTTAGGCCAGACTGACTGGAGAATGTTTCAATTTCAATAAACCACTGTTTGGTTTAGTCTGAAACTGGTAAGACGTGAAAAACTTCCATAAAACCTCATTTAAATATAGTAATGCCCAATTTTGGTAATGTAACATGTACAAACAAGATGTCCGTCAGTTTAGCTGGCAATTTTGAAAGATTTCCACTAAATACTCTGCAATCTTCTGAAGCATTTGAGAACCACAAATACTATGCACTTTTTTCCTCTGCTATTTAGAGAATAAATGTAGCTCACTTTCTGCTGGTTTCTTATGCTAGTATTTTTTATTCCTGCTTCAGTGTGGTTGATACAGTAAAGCTTTTTCTCAGTGCTCAGCTAGAGTCTTTCATTCTGTTGGGTGCTGGTTGTGCCTTTTGACCTGTACTGGGGATTTACTGGGACAAAATTGGAACATAATTTGGGTTTGGTTTGGACCAGAATTTGATGTAATGTTTTTAACATTTGTATTCCACATGCATCTTTACAGATTATACTTGTGGGCAAAGAGCTGGTGCACATTTGAAAATTAGTTTTCTAGACATCAGCTAGACTACCTAGTAATCTTACTGTGGGAATAAAATTGGGATTTAGGGGGAAAATTAGCAAATTGTATGTCATGATTTTTTTGTTTCCTCTAATATTAATTAGAATTACTACATATTTTTGAATCTGTGATTTCAACTTTCAGTTTCTAATTTTACAGTATTAGATGACCAAGACTGCATTCAGATCAGGGTTTGGATTTTTACAGAAAAATGTAATTTCTACAATAAAAAAAATACGTGTGAAAACTCAAGTTGCAATTTGCAAAAACTAAAGAAAGCAAAAGTCAGGTTTACTCAGGTCAAAGGTGTTACAGCAGCAAAGAGTTTGTTTCCAAAGCCGAGATCTGGCCACTCAAAATTATTTTCCCTCTCTAATGGGGTGGTGCAGACACCATGACTGCAATAGGACATCAGTTTACAGTTTGGTTCATTTAAACTATTTCTTTACCAGAAGTGCAGTCAGTCAGCCATAAAAGTGGCCAAACCAGGAGTGTATTGTTCTGATGTTTATGCAGTTAAAAAAACCCAAGCAGAAACCCTTCAGCCATTCTATTCCACTTTGTCAACTCTTCTGAAGTTTTGCAAAGACAGGGTGATATGGAGTTTTTCATTTACAATAAAACATTGCCAGAGAAAATTCTGAGGGCATAAGCCACATTTCTGGAAATTGCAATGACTCAAGTGACCTCTTGTTCTGACAACTACAATTTTAAGCCTGGACTACTCTGATCTGTAATCAAGATAGGGAAAAAGAAAGCAATGTGGGCAAAACAGACAGGACTGGATTGCATCAGAATATGGTGTTTGTTTTCTTGTCTGACCCAATATAATACATAACTTTGAGATAAACAGTAGTAAGAAAACTGTGAGGACATTTCCTTTCTCTTTAATTTAGTCAGTTATACAATTGTTTCAGGTTGGTCATTTGCTTTCAGGACTGTTTGTATTGTACCAGACTAAGGGCAGCCATGCCCCTATGGAATCATAGTACTGAGAAGCTGTGTGGGAATTCAGGAGACTGGTGGTCCATCCCCTGCACTGAGTCGATCAGCTGTATCCTAGACCATCCTCAATACAAGTGTGCTTAACTTCTCTTAAAACTTCCCATTTCCTAAAGCCTTTCTAGACTATGACCTTCCAGGCTAACTTATTTTGGTGTTTAACAATCCTTTAGGTTGGACAGCATATTCCTAATGTCTATGCTAAATCTCCCATGCTATAAATTCACCGAGTTATTTCTTGGTTTTCCTCTTTTGGCCATCAGTAGGAACTAACCGTCTGCTCTTCATTTAAGGAGAGACGGTTTCATTTTTTAAAATCTACAATTATTTAAATATATATCCAATATGATAAAATGCAGTAATACCAGAAGGGTGAGGACTTGCTGTATTGGACCTAATTAGTGGTGTGTATGCTCACTGTTCTTTCTGTGTGCCAGCCTACCGCTCTTCCTTGGCAGTAACAGAAACCGTCCCTTTGGCCTGTATTTGCACTGGTACAGCCAGGTGGAGATCCGGTAACATTTTGCCCTGCTCTGAATTTTTGCACTTGCAGTGCAGATGTGGCAAGGATCTGTGGTGTTGTTAAAAACCTGTGTTCAGTGAATTTGTCTCAGGCATAAATTTTACTCCTTACACAAGCATAACCTCAAAATGAGCAGATCCTGGCATTGCCTAAAACTCTGGAATCCTGTAGACCACAGCAATAGCTTTGCAGATCAGGACAACATTTCATTCAATGTTTGAACCTCTTTAAAATATTTGTAATTACTAAAAGCCAAATTATATTATCATGTAATGCTGAAGAAGCTGAATTCTGCTGAGTTAATCCTGAGTAATACCTCTGCCTATAAAAGGGAGTTTGACTTCAATGTTTATGACAGACAGGATTAATCAATTTAAAATGTTTTGGGTATTTCAGAAACATGGCATGTTGTATAAATGATAAATATTAGTTTCCCTAGTTGAAAATGAAAAAAGGTATTTACTCCTGTAACCAATATATGATCACAGTTTAAGTTATGGACAGCAGCTCTGCAAAGTGGCTGTGGTCATCCTGCTCTTACTCATTGCTGTGTAGAGGGATCTTGGTGAAAACATGCTAAATGAGGGTAGTAAAAAGTCTGGGATAGTAAAAGCTCAAGAGCAACTCAGCAGAACAAAATTAACCCTAAGAAATAACAAGTAGGTTTCAGCAGGTCCCTTCACTTTTGTCCCCCCTCATGCTTTGAAACAGGATTATCACTTACACAGGCTGTAGAGTGGATCTGTGGCATTTAAAGAAGCGTTTATGGGGCCTACCAAAAAATTCAGAGTTTGGCCTACCAACTGTCCAAAATTTCAGGAATCATTAACAAAAAGGGATTTTTTTATTTAGCTCATGGTTACAGAAAAATCTTCAGTGTGACATCTGGGCTGCAGAACTGATGCCGTACTATCTTATCTAAATTGCAGAGATACCAGAGAACTCCAAGGTGTGAATAGTTTTGCTTTTCTTTAGGTCATCTTTAGATGACAATAACACCTTTATAATACTTCCTCCTCATCCAGCTAGTTAAACGCTGGCCACATTCTACCCTTGATCATTGTACAAGCCATCCTCTGGTATTAAATGAGAAGTGACTGGGCCAGGTGTGAAGTACAGGCTTGGAAATTCTGCATTCCCTTAGCCTTTCTGTAGCTCCAAACATCCCTGGTGAGATCCAGCAACATATTCCTGAGTGTGAACTAATGATTGCTTCCCCAAAGGCATGCAGCCAACACAGTCTTATTTATTGGTTTCATACAACCCTAAGTCTTCAGTCTGAAATTCAGTAGGATTTTTACAGAAAATTCAAAGTAAATGGATATTTCCACATGGCTTAGAAGAACAGAAGCCACACAAAAATGGTAGCAACTCTACATCTTGCACTCAGTACTCTAATGGAAAATACAAGCACTCAGTTTCCCAGTAAAACTTCTCAGAGCTAATTTTAATGTAAACAAACTACTGCTTAGAGTGCTAATGTGTTTTTTGCTGTGACTTGTGAGACATGTTTCACTGTTTTATGATATTCTTTTGTAGGTGCAATAGCAATCTATTGCATACATAAGATTATATTTTCAAAATGCAGTATTTTTTAATGTATGTGCCATTGTTCTAGAAATTTGAATTGCATATAAAAATTAACATGAAATTTTGCATTGTAAATTGGCTTTTAATGTGCAAATCATGGTGCATGCATGAACGTTTTGCATCAAAACATTGGGAAAATAGACATAAAGTGCATTTTTTCAAAAATGAACCAATAAGGAGCTATTTGGAAAATGTAAAATATGTAAGAAAAGGAGGAAGGGTAGACAAAATGTCAGGACTGACATTTTTATCACTGCTCATTTACATTTTTTGCAAATGAAATGAAGTTCAAGAAAATGACAGACCAGCTTTTTCTTTCCGTCCCTTGATGCAGCATTTTTAATAATTAGGGTTAGACACTTACTATCTAGTGCAGAATTGCTTTAAGCTGTTACTTGCAATGAAAGTTTCCCAGAGAAATGACTTTGAGATTCGGTTCTCCCAAAACATGGCATAGGATTCTTCTTCTATGAAGAAGAATTCCTTCTGCTTGGAATAGACTTTGCTTCCCAAAGCTGCAGTGGGATGGCGTAGCTTTATTCTGTGCTCACTGAAGTCAGTAGGAAGTCTTGGAAGTCTACAGAACAGCATCAACCTCATGGGAACTTTATAACCATTCAGAAGCCTTTTCTACAGCAGAGCCTTGGCTGCAAATTTTTTGCATCACACAGTCACCAAGTCATCTAAATGCATTGGAAATCTTTGGAGCTGCAAAAGTACTCGATGGGCTTTCAATTACTTCCGAAAGGCCTTCAAACCTTTCTCTACAGTTAAACTTGGAGCTGTGCAAATGCATTGTATTAATTTTTTATTAAAGTTCCTTTGACTTGTTGTGCATAGAGTACAAAAAATGAAAAGCCGTTTTAATGATATAGCTACAGACATCTGAATGATAATCAAATATTAATATTCTCTTTGTTTGCTTTTGCAGTTGATAGAGGCAAGGGAACTGAATCCTTACAGGTGCTGTTCTAAAACAGAAAGGCCATATGAGAAGAAAGTACATATGAATATAGTGGTGGAAACTGTACCAAATAATACAAAAAAACTAAACACTACATTCAGATTGATATGTTGGAGAAAAATCAACAAAACCTCTATACCTGATGTGGAGTTCCACAAAGTTACTGGAGATGTTAGATGTCGATGGACAAGGGTCACTCAGTGTTTATAGTAAGTATACTGATGTTTTCAGATTTTTTTAAAGCTTAAGTCCCTTACCAAAGTATTTGAAAGAAATGGAGGTATCATACAATGAAAGAAAAAGTTCTCTTCAGAGTCCTTGTCTTCACAATGAAGGATGCTATAAGCAGTTTCTGAAAGTATCTCTGCTGAGATGGACATTACTCAATTAACTGGCCATAAACATCTTGGATATATAGAGGTTAATTTGGGAATGGTAAAGAATTATTCAGGATAGTCTGATTTAAAGATGACAACTGAAAATTTCAAACATTGAGCAGGTGTAATAGCTTCAGCATGAAGAAACCCAAAATAATTTTGAACTGAATGGCTTGCAGAAGAAAATTTAAGGAGGGATTTGGGACAGAACACTGAACTTGTGAATACAATAGGTGTTAGCCATCATTTTCTGTGATACAAGGATTTAGGAAGAATCAGATGAAACCCTGTTGAGCAACAGATTTAAATGAACAAAGCGATGTACTTTTCCAGGGAACATATATTTATGTTACACAACTCGATACCACAGAATGTTTTGAATTTGAAATGTATTGTGTCAAGGAGCTGACACATGCACAGATACTGTTTGGTGATTGTAGCACAGGATGTCAATATATAAACTCCAGTTAAGGATCTCCTTAGCTGCAAAGTGCCAGTGCCTGTGTATGACCTGGCTATGGATCTGTCTCTTGCATTCATTCCCTTAACATCCACTTCTGGACACTGTAGAGACAGATTACAGAGGGTCATGGACCCAGATGGACTGTGACCTGACCTGCCGTGATCAAAAAATGTTGTAATACTTGTTTTTTTTAAATTTTGGAAAGAAACACAATTAAGTTTATTGAAATTCACTCTTTGACCTCAGTGTACACAAATTACCAAGAAAAAAAAAAAAGGAAAAAAAAAGAGGTATAAAACCATACAAATTTTTAATGTTAAGGATTTTAGTGACTTTTACTGAGTAATCATTAACCTACCATTATGGTAGGTATATAAACTGCCCACCCATTGCATTTGAGAGGAAAAGGAAATGGGGAAGGGTTTTAATATGTATTGCTAGTAGTTGGATGCTCATAAATATTTCAGGTTCATTCATCAGACCTATACCTTGTACACTCAATTTCTAACCCTTATGATTTTATCCTATTTCAACTGGTATTGTTGGAATAATTCCAGTTTTGTTGAACTCTTTGTCCCGATAGCAAAATTAACTTAAAAATGCTCTCACCATCTGTCAATAAACAGTTGTTTTAAAATGTAGAAAGATTTTTTTTAAAACATCTGGCTTTTTAAGGCTTGAGTCATTAAACTTTTTAATTCAATTTTAGTAGAAATTAAAGCCTTAGTGAGTAGAAATCTACATTTAGAAATCATCTACCATAACCCATTGTGAATGATAAAATCAAAAGGTGGCAAAAAAAAAAAATTGAAAATATTTTGTCATAAATATTGTTAATTGTTGCTGAAATAAATGTTGCTGAAAGGTAGGTTCTTCTGAGAGAAGCAATTGAGAACAGTGTTAGGTCAAAATTAAGAAGTTTGCATTAGAGAAGTGTGCACA
Organism: Dicrurus megarhynchus; assembly: GCA_013399195.1. NCBI lineage: Eukaryota > Metazoa > Chordata > Aves > Passeriformes > Dicruridae > Dicrurus > Dicrurus megarhynchus. The sequence continues at coordinate 250,590 of VXAD01013544.1, forward strand.
AAAATGTCAATAAAAGGAGGGAGAAGATCAAGTATGTGATGTTCGTAGGCCATAATCTTTCTCCAGCTGAATTATGAGGAAATAATACGTAAAAAAAAATTACCTGACCTTCAGAAAACTATTTAAAACCCCTTTTTTTGTTGAGACAGATGTTTCACAATTTTTTATGCAGAAGCTGGAAGTATTTTAAAATGTTAATGCCTCTATGTGCATTTTCTGCCAAGATGGATTATGCTATTTATGAGATTGATTTTGTTCCTGCCTTTGCAAATTATTGGTAATGACAGAATAAAAGTGCACATCAGAATCCCCTAATATTAATGTTCTTAAGCTTAAGTCCTAAGCCTACACTTCTTGTGGCTGTGCCACAAAAAAGGAGATTCAGTACTCAGCAGCTCTCAGTATGCTCTAAATAAACAACAGCCAAAGCCAGGGCCAGCTACACTCCAGCAAGGCTATCAGTAATTCCCTGGACCCATTTTCATGTGGTGGATCCAAATGAGGGTTCATGCTGGCTACCCCCATTCCTCCTCACAGAGCTGGTGGGACAGCAAGGGCTGATCTCCTCTGGCAGAAAGCCTGTACAGGACACAGGGGTGCAAACATCTGCTCCCACACTGTCCCCTCTCCTGGTGTTGGCTGCAGAAGAATCTCCCATGGAAGCTGGATTGCAGCTGCTACTGGGGGTGTCTGCAATCAACACGTGTTGTCATTCAGGCCATTTTTCAGCTTAAAATGTGACTCTGTAAAATATAAAGTGGGCTGTTCATGATTGATTAATTGCTTAATCTTTTTGGAGATAAAGTGAGAGGAATCTATAATAAATATCTGTATCCATATATATTTCCCTTTAGAAAAGCCTAGCAGTTGAAATCAATGGAGGCTCCAGCTTTTTGGTGATTGACTGCTTCTGCTGAGCTGACTACTGAAAGCAGAGTGTGAGCTGGAAAGTCTGATAATTCCTTAACATGTGTGAAACAGGTTTCTAAGCTTCTTCACCAGCAGCCCTTGGAGCAGCCTTGTGGCAGGAATGGAGCAAATGGAGAACACAACTGAGTGAGCAAAATCATCCTCAAGCAGAGAAGGAATTATTTCACGTTGTCACTAGATGTCAGGAAGTTTATCTGTGGTCTTTCAGAAACAGTCAAAAGCACCAGCTCCCCCCACCCCCCAGGTGAAAGTCACATTAGTAGCAGTAAGAAAGCCTTCCATATTTTGTTGTGAGACACATGAAAATCATAACATGTCTATGAGAGCTTTGAAATGAGACACAATGATAGGACAGAAAGGAAAACCATTTGGACAAGCTCTGGAGAGGTGAATTGTATAAACAATTCCTAGAAGATATTCTTAAGGAAGTTTTGGTATCTGCTGCCAGCTTTTCTGTGAGAAAACCTTTTTCTGTGAGAAAAAAGATGAGAAAATATAGCTTGTAATTGAATGTAAAACTGGAGGCTTACATTACATTTTGTCAAACAGGTGTCACTTACTCTGTTTCAGAGTATAAGATGTAGGACCGAGGAGAAACAACAGCAAAATACACTTAGCATAATCTACAAATAATCCTCAGATACAGAGGGAAGCTATATAATGTTTTAAAGAAACAAAAAATCTTCTGGATAGCCGGTAGAAAACTTCATCAATTCTTACAGACATCTGAAATAAAAACAGAGAATTGTCTGCAGGAAGTGAACTAGTCCTACAAGAGAAGGAAACTGTTCTTTTGAGGAAAATGTGGAGATTTGAGAAAAATCCCACAGAAATCATGCTGGTATTGTGCTGACCAAAAAACATGCAGGAATAATTTAAAAAAAATTAAAATTCAATACAAGGCAGAAACAGAAGAAAAAAGAATTTTTTAACTGTACAGAGAATATTAAGGATAAACTTACAGTAAGCCTGTAATTTCTGAGGCAGAGCCTGGAAGCATTTGGCAATGGAATTATTCAAACACAGAGGTGACCAGAACCTGCTTGCAGTGACTATTGCACCAGTTTTGTTAATGAAATTCAGCTAAATAATTTGTTAGTCAGCAAGGCAATGAATAACAACAGGATAGCATTAAACAACAATATATATGATGAAGTTGTTTCATATAGCAGAACATATTAAATATCCCAGTAATTTCAGATATTTGAAAGGTTTGGAGGTTTCATAGACACGCTTGCAGCCTGTATTACTCAGAGGTCAATGGACTTTGAAAACTATGTTGAAACAGCAAAGCAAACACTAAGGCAAATGAAGATGATTAAGACCCTATCTTGGTTTACTTCACTACAAAACCACACCCCTGCACTCAAGAGCCTCAGTCACATGTGCAATATGGACCAGGAAGATCACTTAAGCAAAAAGACAGAAATTTGAGGGTGTTCTCATGAATTCAATCACCTCTCATTATAGGACTGTGAATTGTGACAACAAAAATGATGAGGGTAAAGAAATGTAACTGTCTAGGAAACCTTTGGGTACCACCACCAAGCAGAAACAAATAGGCTGCTCATTTGCAGACAATGAAAACAAGAACCACCAAATGATGTAAAAGCTGTGGTTCAAGTCAGGGAAGCCACATTCACTCCAGATAAAAGAAGATATTCCCAGTAGGACTACCATCCTTCTGTTTCCTCATTAATACAAATTATTTCTCACTTAGAAATCTTGTCTGGCACAATATAGAGAAACTGTGTATTCATCTAAGATTTGGAGGTATGCAGCAGCCCTTTTCCTGGGAAATCTGACAGTTGTGCAGTGACAGTGAGCATGCGCAGTTGTGAGGAGAGGCTTGACATATGTTGGAAACCCTGGACGTTCCTAACACACTGGAGATTGTGGCTCTGTGTGTAGAGTAGGCTTGATGTTTCTCCAAGTGCAGGTGTGTGTGCACAGTTTGTTGGCACAGCCCAGAAATTCCAGTTTCATTCTGCAGGTGAAGCACAGAGGACTTTTCCTGTGCACAGTGACTTGACACTGACAGTGCATAACTCCAAAGTTGAATAATTGCATGCAGGTAAGAGCAGAGTTTCATCTAGCTCTGCACCTTGTTTCCGGTAGTGACTACCAAGGAAGTTTCCTGAGAAGGTTATAAGGACCCTCTAGAAGCCCTTTCCAAAATACCTTTTGAGTATCTGCTGATAAATAATTCTGTGACTTCCTAAACTACTTGATGTGAGTTTGCGTTGAATAGTCCTTGGTGTCCTTTTCTTCCATGAATTTATCAAATTCTTATTTTGAATTCAGGTACATTTTTAGCATCCACAATGTCCTGGCACAAGTTCTACTGGTTAATAATGTGATGAGTGAAGACATGGGTCCTTTTGTTTGTCTGGAGGCTGGCATCTTCTGGCTTCATTTGATATCTTCTAGATTTTGGGCTGAAAGAAACAGTTATTTCCTACTCACCTTGTTCAGGCTACTCCTGATTTTGTTGTTCTCTACTATATGTTTTCTTTTCACAACAAAGCCTTTAATCTATTTTATTGTTCTTCATCCTGTAATCAATTCATATCTTTATTCATACTTGTTGCACTTATCTGTATCTTTTACAGGACTTCTATATCTGTCTTCAGATGGACACATAACTATAAACACTGCTGAATATGTGGATATGTGATGTATTTATACAACAGAAAAAGAATATTTTATATTCTTGGTTCCTTTTGTAGTGATTTCTAGCAATGTTTGTCCTCATTTTACGTTCTTCTACAGTGAATTTTTGTTGCCTAGTCATTACATAGTGGGAAGTTCTTATGTAAGTCTACAATCAGCCATAGTCTGTGTCACTAATTCAGTGCCATCAGCAAATATTTTCATCCTTTTTTGCCGCTGTTTTCTGATCCCTTGTGATCTGTGTTGAGCAATGTGGACTTCAACACAAAGCCGTGTGGGACTCCATGTGTGATCTCTTTCTACTGTGAGAGGCAACTAACACTTTACCTCCTTTCTTCCTATCTTCTGAACATTTCTTCATGTCTGATTAGCTTCCTCAAGAGCCTCAAGGGAGGCAACTCTTTAAGTGCCTTCTGGAAATCCAGACAGATGGTATCAAACAGATCTGTGCTGCCAATGTTTTATTGACATGTCAGAGGACTTTGGTGGATAAGTGAAGCACAACTTCTCTTTACAAAAACCATGTTGGCTCTTCCTCATTTTACTGGATTTATCCTGCTGTCTGTGAATTCTGTTGCTTATTATTTTTCTTCTGTTTGAACCAGTACAGGTTATTAGTTCAGAATATTGAATGTCTGCCTTGCAGTCCTGCTTAAAAACTGGTATGGGGTAGTGAGCACTAAGTTTAGCAATGGCTTCTCTGGGCTGTCTTTAGGGACAACATATTAAATGGATACACAATTAGGCAGCTGGACCCCTAGGACAGCTCCAAGATGCTGTGCCCATGGGCTGAGCATGTGCTGCCCAGATCACTGCATTTGAGAAGCCTCTTGATAAAAATTCTCCTGAGTGTTTGCTCTCCTGTGGATCTCCCTTTCTGTGAGCAATATAAAAGACAACTATTCATGTTTCATTTAGAATGAAACAAAGCAAAACCAAAAAACAACTCAGGCAACATGTAGATTTGCACTTAACCAGAGATCAGGCTTTTCAGGAATGGTGAATTTTGCTGAGCATATTAAAAGGCTGTTTATTTGGTTATACCTGTTTTACAGTATGTGACTGCAGACTTGACTGGATTTGTATAATGCAAGTAAAGGCTAAAATTAAAAGCAGATTTAAACCATGAGTATAGCTAACTTTGTGAGCATTCCACTTCAGTAGTTGTGTATGGACCTGAGAGTAGTTTGGCTTTCTCTATTTTTGTGTTTGGTATTCAAAGCATTCAGACATGCTATTACCTACTCATTGACTTCCAGATAGATTATGGAAAAAATAGTAAATGCTTTACTGTGTTAAAGGCTCTTGGATTCTTGGTTGTTTGGGAGGAAAATAATGTAATCCAAAAAGTTGCTCTCACGTTCCACTGTGGGGAACTGCGGAGAGTTCTTTTAAAAATAGATGGTCGGGAATGAAATTACGCCAAACGAGGCAAACGTTGTATCTGAAAAACCGTTTATTGATAACAAAAAGGAGAAGGAAAAGGAGTTGCCCAAATGAAAGAAGGCTAGAAGAGACGGAAAAGGAGAAATGAAAATGGAAAAGGAATGGGGGAGAGGAGAGAGAGGACAAAGAGAACAAGAGGGCGTTATCACCAGCGAGTCGGGGCAGTGCTGTCGGTGCCCAGGCAGGGCGGGGGATGTGCACGCTGCCTGCCTGTGGCCGGGCCGGGTCTGACCGAGCCTGCGCGGCGCTCGGAGGGGCGCGGCTCCACCGGCGACGGCAGCGGGCACGCGGTGAGCGGGCGCTCGGACGGGAGGAGCAGCACCCTGGGCAGGGTCGCAGCGAGGGGCTGGATCGGGGCTGCAGGGCGGGCAGTGGCGGCTGGATCGGGGCTTCAGGGCGGGCAGTGGCGGCTGGATCGGGGCGGCAGGGAAGGATGCAGGCAGCCCGGGCAGGAACGCAGGGCGAAGCAGCAAGGTGGCGGTCAGGGGCACAGGGAGGCAGCACAGGTGTGAGGGCGAGCCAGAGAGGGCAGGAGAGCCAGAAGGCAGGCTGGGGCCAGGGCAAAGGAGGGAGTGAGCAGGAGCAGCGAACAATAGAGAACCCCAGCGAGCAGGAACGCAGTCGGTTTTTATACCCCCCTGGCTCCTCCCAAAGTCCGCCCGAGGACAGGGAACCATTGCTCCGGTCCGGCCTTTCTTTGCCGTCCATTAGTGGAGACCTTTTCGCAACCTGATGGGAGAAGCCCCTCCACAGTGTCTCCCACTGCCTGCCTCATGTGGGGTGTTGCCAGGCGAAGTCCTCCCAGAGACAAGGCTTCTCCTACCTGCCTCCTGCACGTGGCACATGTGCACCCCTCCTCCACATGCCTCTGACAACCACTGTTGAGGCATAACAAGACTGAATTGGCTCCTCACAGTTGCTCATGGATTCTGCAGGTATTTCCAATAAGACAGCCTGTATGTCTCATTGCAGATTTGATCTATTAAATGTGTGTCGATTATATATCTTGTTCTGGGAGACTTCCTGGCCACTTAGGCAGCAGAAATATCCTTCCAACACACTGACACCACACTGATTTGTAAAAATGCTAACAGTCCAGGCAGTGTGTCTTTCACAGGACTGTAAATTCAAAAGACATTAGTGGAACAGATTTGCTTCTTATTGTTTTTGTACATTGCCTGTGATTATTGCTATCATACTTTAGAAATACTCAAATGTGTTCTCCATCATGCATACTTTCAATCTGCTTGATGCTGTCTGTTATGAAAGGTACAACTTTTATCTTTGTTGCTCTGCCCACATGCTTATGCTGTTTTTTCCTTGACATTAATAATTTACATCCTGTTAAATTCTTTGACACAAATGCTTTGAAAATGCTTAGTGTATGCTATAATGCCTCATGGTGATTTTTATCTTGGTAATTTTGTTTCTGAAATTATATCAGTGAAGGAGGGAAAGCCATTCTCCATTTGTAAGCACCAAGTCCCCGGACAATACGATCTGGGGACTTTGTATTTACAACCATCCAGATGGCAGTGAGTGTGAATTTTGCATTTTGATTGAGATGGTTAGTACTGATGTGAAAACAACAAAATCCCCCCATGTTTGCAGAAGATTGCCTACTGACTACACATCTGGCAATGTAGCAGGTATATCATTTATTCCATGTACAGAGAACATGTTGCACTTAGAAAACATAACCAAATATGATGGTTTCTGACTCTAATCAAGTAGTTTCTTCTGTGATGAGTAGAAATTGAGGCTTGCCAGAAGTGTAAATTGATAGAATGACCAGTAACAAAAAAGCTGTGAGCTGTTTCAATGGTAAATAATTAATCAGCAAACATACATACAATCAATACTGCAAGTAAGTTATGTTAATGCTGAGGTCTTAGCACTTTCAAGAGTGCATGCCTGAAAATTATAGTTAAATACAAGTGCAAAATAGTTTTATGACTCATTTATTCAAGCAATTACTGCATTTTTGTACATAAGAGCTAAATAAAACGATAATTTTAAAAGAGCTTGATATTAATTTTCTTCAATAAGTGATGCTGAGATGTAACAGCTGCATTGTATTTTACCCTCATTCTTTGTGCAGATTTCCTTTTATCACAACTGAATCATTCTTGTCTTCCTCTTTCTATTTTAGTTCATATTTACAGATTTTATCATCCACTTTAGTTTGCTATGAAACTAAGAAGCCCAGAGTCTGTACTATGAAAATTGAACAGTTTTAACTGCTGGAATTTGCATGCTAGTATTTTTGGTTTTCTGGATTTTTTTGTTTTGCAAGTGGAATTTTTCAGAATTCTGTCACGAGCACAGGATTATTCAATGGTCCTATTCATCACCTTCATTAATGATGAAAAATAAGGATATGCTAATGAACTTTTTAGTGGCAGAAGGCTAAAGAAGGAAGAAAGGCAATCCTTGGGGACCTGAGGACTAGGAACAGGGTGGAAGTTAGAGTAAAATCCATTTCACTGGAGTTCAGTTCCATTACAGGCCTTGTCACAGAGTTTGCATTTACACCATCTCATCAGCTTCTAGATGGTGTAAAAATCCTTTCCCTTCAGAGTTTGCACATGAATGAGAACATGCACCACCTCTGCTATATTGTGGTTTTCTTTCTAATGGCAGTCACTTACATTCTACCTCTGCTGTCCAAGATATCCTTTGTGTGTCTCCAGGACAGAACTGACACTCCTGAACCAAGATGTTTGGCTCATGGCCTCATGGCCAAGCCTGTTTGGGCTTTTCTCCTTCCACAGCCTCCAAGTTTCTAGGGAAGTTCTACATTCAGGGGGAGAAAAAACTGGGCACCTTATTTATTTACTTATCCAACATTTCCAGTGGGTCTGAGGTGACAAGAGTGGATCGTATGGACTGTTTTCTCAAGAAAGAGCCCTCCTTGAAGGCTAGGTCAGTTGGCTTACTTTGTTTCTGGGTCCTATTCCAGTGTCACATAGCCTTGTGGCAATGCCAAAACCTTGATTAGCTGTTAATGGAGTGTGCTATGAATGGTTTGGGTTGGAAGGGAACTTAAAGATCATCCTGTTGCAGCCCCCCTGCCATGGACAGGGACACTTTTCAGTAGATTGAGTTGCTCAGAGCTCCATCCATGTTGGCCTGCCCCAGGGATGGGGCATCCACAACTTATCTGGGCAACCTTTTCCAGTGTCTCACCATCCTCACAGCAAAGAGCTTCCTTCTAATATCTAATCTAACCCTGCTGTCTTTCGGTTTGAATCCATTCCCCCATATCCTGTCGCTACATGCACTTGTAAAAAGTCCTTCTCCATCTGTCTTGTAGGCTCCCCTCAGGTACTGAAAGACCACAATTAGAGCACCCCAAAGACTTCTCTCCTCCAGGTTGAACAAACCCAATTCTCTCAACCTTTTCTTGTATGAGACGTGCTCCATCCCTCTACCCATCTTGGTGGCCCTCCTCTGGACTCACTCCAACAGGTCCATGTCTCTCTTGTGCTGAGGACCCCAGAGCTGGATGCAGTACTCCAGGTGGGAATAATGACAGCCACCCATTAGAGAACCTTTGGCCATTCCTTGCTGCTGTTCTCAGGCAGCAAGCATAGCTCTGGGAAATGACATGCTGCTCTTGCTTACCAGCAGTGAAACTCTAACCAAAAAACTTCCTCCTGTGTTTCCTTATTTTCCTTCAGAATTACATCTACTTATTGTGTCTTTTAGCCTTCATCCCCAGCAAGCAGACGCAGAGGTTAGGGAAGTTTTTCAGTTATCTGAGTGATCAATCCAAGAAAGATTGATTCACCTTAAAGAATTGATTTGACTCTCCAGCTATGAAGAAGAGCCTGTTAGAAATGATGAGCAGTTTATGTCATAGGAGCAAAAGCATAACTCTTCTAATATAGTAAAACAAAGATGATTGTGATGAAGAGATATTTCATGCTGGAAAAAATATCCTTGAAAAACTGAGGTTGAAAATAAGAAAAACCTCCCAGAGTTAAAGCACCAAGGTTTTGGAATAGTCTTCTTGTGTGGCCAGTGGAGGCAAATAATGTGATTTATTTGGAGATGAAGCTTGACAGTGTTATTAATTGGATTATATTCAGGTTTACATGTGATGGCAGTAGCTTGGACTAGGTGACTTTTGCTATTCTTTTCCGTTTCTTACCCTATATTCACGTATTCCTAAAGCTGGAGAGCAGTTTGGCCTAATTTCAACAGTCAGAGAATTCATAAAGAACTTCAGACTGCAAAGGAACTCCCAGGTGAACTCCACATGATGGTCTTGAAGTCAACAATAGCATTAGATAATACTCTTACAAAAAAAACCCGCAGCTTCTCCTCACTCTGTGCAAGCTGATTGAGAACCCCTTATTCTTCTTAGATGTCTCATCAGTTCTAGATTTAACAGTCTGTATTTATTTGTTCTTATGATTACATTGTCTTTTAGCTTAAGTAGAACTTCTTTCTCCTTGATTTTTTTCATCTCTTGATATACTCACAGATAAGTTTTATCCGTTTTCAATCTTCATCTCCAAATCCTTATTATTCTCTGGAAAGAGACTTTCTATTGTCCTTTTCACACTAGTAGGCCCTCTGGATGTGACTGTGATCTCATTACCAACATATTGATAGAACAACACTAACATTCATTTTATTTGATTTTTTTTAATCAGGTCTTGAAAAATTCAAGTTGAAAAATGAGTTTACAGAGAGAATTGGCTTTCCTACCTCTATTCAAACTGTTTATTTTTAGCTGAATATTACTGAATATGGAAGCAGTCCAGTTTACATCCTGGTTTGATTTCCTGTTTACATGAGCCAGTCTGGTGTCACCATCGTATTTCTGGACCACTCTGGAAGCTTGTGTGCAGCCTTCCTTCCACCTCCAAGGAGAGCTGCTGTACACAATGGAACTATTGTTGTACTCTCTGATAATGAAATATGAATATTGTTGGACACAGTATATGCTGGGCTTATGCCACTTTGCTATAGTGCAAACCTTTCACTGAAATGTGGGGAGAAAACTCACGTTAGAGAATCAAGTCGAAACTGTACCTGTATTTGTTTGAAGTTAATATAAAAAGAGATCTGGTCATATATAGGGTGGCTCCCTGTAGTATAATTTTTGTGGGCTTGAGGGGGAGGGGTGTCTTTATTTTTACTTTTTTTTTCCCCCTTCCCATCTGGTTCTGTTTCCCAAATTATAAAGCTTACTATTTCCCTTAAGAGACAATTAAAAATATTTTTTTTTAATCTACAAAATAGTTGAGAATCTGAACTGGCCATTATGACTACTAATGGTCATAACAGCAGGCATTTACTGGGAGGGACTCTTAGGGAGCTCAGTTTCACCAGTCCATCTAATGCATTAGTAGTCTCTGTCCTTGTTATTATTATTTTAATAGGATTTTCAGAATAAAATGGAAGAGTATGTGCATCCAGAGAATGCTCATGCCAGGTAAAAGAGCAGTGTTTAATCATTTTGGCTCAGATTCTGTCTAGCAATTTTTTGTTTTATTTTCAGTAAAGATGCATTTTAGAGAAGTGGGAATACTTTAATATGTACTGATGAATATAAAACTAGAGACAAACAAGTCTAAGGTTTGTTTAAGGGTGATACAAATATTGCTACGCTAATGGATAAGAACGCTGAAATAGAACTGGTTAATTCTTTTGTTCTTGAGGCTGATTCACAATAACTAAACAAGATAGATGAAGCAAAGCTTGTTCAGTTTTTACTAATCTTTCAGATTCACTGATGCAAAATTTCATACTAAGATTATTTTTTTTCCAAGGGATACAGCAAACTTCATTTTTATTCAATTACCTGTTTCAAAATCACATTTTGAATGAGTGCCTCCCATTAGAACATCCAGATTCTTCCCTGGTATCTTTGAAACACGCCAATTTTTTTAATGATGCTTTTTTCTGATACTTGCAGGCAAAGATTTGAGAGCACAGATACCTAGCATGCCCTGTGCACAGGCTTACCTTCTGCTGCTGCTATTTCCATTTCAGATGTGCTGCGGCTGTGCCTGGGGAATACCCTCAAGGAAAGCTTTGTCACAAGGAGGCAAATGAGGTTCCCTGGAGCAGCCCACCGCAGTGCTGCAGCTGGCCCGCAGCAACCCCCGCCCTGTCACCGTGGGTCAGAGGCACTGCCTAGGCACAAGATGGGGTTCAGAAATGATGTGTCCAATTTTAATAAGGCCAAAAGATACGGATGAAAAATGGCTCCTGCTTTTCCTGATCCAATAGCACAAAGCAGGTCTCCTACTGCATTAATAGTGACATGTATAAATAACAGTCATCGGGCCTCTTGGGGATGGATTTACAGTGAGGCTATCAAACAGCAACTATCAAAAGGGGACACAGCAATTAATTTGAAACCCATATGCTATTTATTTTAATACTGTTAAAAACTTGCAGAAAATCTTGATTTTCTGAAAACAAGTGTATTCTGAAACACTTTTTTTTCACTCACAAAAATCGAAGAAAGTATCTCAATCAACAATCTTTAATTAAATGAAATTAAAAAAAAAAGCAGAAACATTTTAAGTCTGGACAGTATTTCACAGCTGTTTTCTTTTTAGAGCTGGTCATGGTAGAAGATTATGCTGATGATCATAATGTACACGCTTATTTTTGTTTCAGTTGCATGCTAGCAATAACTAAAAACCACTTTAAACCTCAATGCTGCTTCAGTAAGTACTGCAGCAAGAACGAAGTTTCTTCCATGTACTGAAACTGTGTGTGTATGGGGTGGNAGGATTCCAAAATATGCACTGATCATGAAATCAGTAATTCTGGTCTAAAATATTTATTACCTGCATAAGAAATGTCACATTTAAAGGGTTTTAGCAATATCACACAATGAATCTGAGAAGATGGTAAATAAGTAAATAAAAACTAGGCAAGACAGGTAAAATTAAATTGTACTAGGAGTGTTTTCAGTGGTAATTACAGGAGTCTGTCATTGCTGAACTGAGAGTAATAGAGGCAAATGTCAAGAAATCCAGCAGTCACATGGCACTTAATGAATATGAATGGAACATATTATACAGACACTGATCAGGTCTTTATGACTCATTTAAAATAAGATTAGGTGCAGGTTTAAATCAGCGATTCAATTTATTTGTAGTATACAAAGGATACTCTGTATCTTCCTCAGATCTATTGTCCACAATACCATTTGTTTTCAAAATCAGAATTTTGAGACTCCGTGGGGATTGCTGTCTTTTAGTTTGTTACTTATAATCTAAGTGGTTAAATTGTAGCTGAAGATCAGCCAGAAAACTTGATACATTATTTTTATCCTCTTCGGAAACAAAAGTTACTAAATACTGAAATGTTTCAAGGATAAGAGTATACAAAAAGTATGTGATACTGATATTCTTGAATGTTTAATTTAACTGTTTTCAACCAGCATGAAACATTTTGACATTTGTGGCAAGACACATTGCATTTCAGTTTGTTAGATCAAAGACAAATGTTTCGCTTGGACTTAGTTTTTATGTGTACCCTTGAGCTGTTCAACAGCTTCCTGGCATTTATACTCCATGCTCCAGTTCTTTAACGTGCTGAGTCCCTAACCCAAGTTGTGCTGACTTCAATGGTAAAGACATTTCTGCATCTGTAAGTATAACAGTGCATTGTTTTTGTCGGAAAGCAGAAAAACATTGGCAAAATTGTTTCCTGTGGAAAATGTAACTTTTACAGAAGCAGCATTTTCCATTGAAATACCACGTTTTTAGAAAACTTTCAACTAACTGCACTTAAAATATGTTTCAGGAGTGTTATTTTGAAATCTTTGAATGCTAACATCTATTTTTTATCCTAAATAATTTTGTTCACAAAAACTTTTAAGACATGCAGTATAGATAAAATTGAGATTTCATGTATAGGATATATTGATCATAATTTAATTATCATTTCAGCATTACATTATTAATTATACAACACCGCAAAGTGTTATGCTGCATTTTGGTTCTTTTGCATTACTCCAAACAGTTAGTGAAAGTCTAAGAGTCTGCAGATTATTGCAAAGGGGAGAAGAAACTGGTGACAAAGTGAGCGATCATTGTAATGTAGTCACATAAAATTATGAGGAATACACACGGTCTTGTTTTGCTGGACAAAGGAGGAATTAAAACCATAGGAACGATGCCCTTACTCAGAGCTGTAGGGTTCTTTCACCCTTCCCTCCCACTCCAGTTCTTTGATTTCTTTCTGAAGCACACTTTTGGGTAGATATGTGCTGGGTTTTGAACACAGCTCCAAGCCACAGAGGCATTGAAGCCAAACAGCTTTGACGTGAGCCTGTGCTCCCTCTCAGCTTGAGGGAAACCTCTGAAGCTTGGTAAACTGGGATGTGTGGTTGTTCCACCCACTGACTGGGCGGCATTGTGGTATGCAGGCCAGGAAGCATATTTACCAATTCACCCTGTTTACCTTGTGGGAACATGAGAAGCCACCTGGAACAGAAAAATCTATCTTTCTTCCCTGCAGGAGCTGAAGTAGTGCACGGCAAGGCAAAATGAGATTATAGCAGAGAAACTGTAGGTGATTTACTTGCTTTTCTTCAAGGACCATACTTGTATGGATTATTAAGACACAACTAGAATTTTCTTCTGCAGATTTGGGTTGAAACTTCCTGTTCTATCTATAGGGTGAGTAATTCATGCTGTGTGTCTGTTTTTCCGCCCCTCTCCTACAGCTACACAAATACGCACTCATGCACACATGCTGCATTGGTCAGATGTCTGGGGTTAACCCAGATGTATGAGCCTCAGATCAAAAGTCTTAGTTAAAATGCTATTTTTGCTGCTGAGGCTTTAAGTGTCTGTTCCTAGCACAGACATGAGACAGCCTCATGCAGCATTTGCAGGGCTGTGGGAGATAAAACTGGTGTTATTGGGTTTGTGCTCAGGACTGTCTGGCATTTCTCACAGGTACAGGTACAGGTACACACGCACATGCAGACAATGCCAGGCACAGTTCTACATGCTATTCCTAATTTCTTTGTTTCATATATATCTTTGTTTTGGCTAGTGACACATGCCTAGTTTGGGGGCTTTTTTTTGTCGTCTGAGACTGTATAACCTTCTTATCAGTTAACCCATATGAAAGGCCACTGTTTCACTCACTGGTTTACAACAGTTTATTACAGTTCAGTTACAGATTATGAATGAGGCCAGACTGACAACTGGGTTCTTTCCATGTCAGGCAATAACGATATCAGATTCATCACAATCTTTCTTTTCCTCCTCTATAACTCGGTTGTGTGAATAAATGAATAAAACCATATAACATTCAAGACTTCATTAATTGGTTGCTTAGTCTCAGGTATCACTTTTCTGAAGTTACCTGCCATCTGGCACTGGGAGCAGGTTTGCCAGGACAACTGCTGAGCAAACAGCAACCTTCCTAAGCAGATGGAAATCCAGCAAGGTGACATGGAAAAACTACCCGGTGATCCAAGCCCTAGCTGTGGTCTCTGGTCTCTCTCTAGTTTCTCTATTTCCCTTTAAAGCTACTTTTTGGTATTGTAGAAAAGGAGGGTTGGAGAAGGAAAAAGAGAAGGAAGAGAGGGATTAAAACAAGAAAAGCAAGTATCCTTGTGGCTCTTTGGGGCCAATTGTTTAGCTTATTATGGAAGCTGGTGCAAGGACATGGAGAGGAGACTGAGCTTTGACAGCTGATGTGCTTGTGTGGAGTGCTCAGGCTTCACTAAACCTCAGCACAGAACTGATGCCCTTTCCCCGCTCCTTCATGTGCCCTTATGTCTGCTGTACATTAGTTGATGAACATAAACAGCTAAAAAACCCAACCGCTTTATAAGATGCTGAAGACTGCAGCAAGTCGTGAAAATGCTAAGCCTCTCAATGTTCCAACCTACCCCTCTGCCAGAGATGGCTGCTGCGTCTATAGCAGATGCACGAGAAGGAAATGTGTGTCCATGCAGCAGCAGCTATAGTTCAGAGTCCTTTGCCGTATCTCAAAGCTTGCCTCCACTAGGAAGTTGCTGAGTTGGTAGGCACTGAATTGGGCTGAGAGTGGTAGTGTGCCGTTGTACTAATTCTGGTGTGGAAGTGGTATTCTTTGGCAGCCTTCTAAAACAGCAATATCTTACACCAACACAAGGAAGACAAAGCTTTTTGTAGGTTTCTTTTGGTAACAAAGCCAGATTAATGTAACGATCTGAGAAGAAAACACACCGATTTTCTATGGACTTATATTGCAACTGACTGGGTTCCCTGAGCCGGTTCAACGTCCTGTCCGACAAGGGGTTGTGTTGGTGTGACTGCAAATGCCACACACTCCCGGGGCAGGGAATGAGCAGTAGAGAATGGGCGATTGTGCAGGAGTGACTTAACCAGGTTATGCTTCTCAGCATGGGCCTTTATCATCTGCCTGTGTGACAAAGTTTTGTTGGATCAACAGCATCACTCAAGGCTGTGAAGTTCTTCACCAATAAAACTATATTTTAAAAGACTTCACTTGGAATATTTATTAAGCTTTAAGGCTATACATATGCACACCTCTACAATTGCTTTGCTTTGCTGAAGCAGAAGTTATAAATGTCATCAGGACACCAAACATGAAGAAGTTTAACTTTTCCGTATAATGTGAAGAATGAAACAGCACATTGCCAAATCATCCAACACCACGTAAGGCAGAGATTTTAGACTACGTTTAAAATAGGAATGCGCGGGGTGCCTGAGCCCTCCCGCTGCGGTGCCGAGGGGTGCGGGACCCTCTCCCCGCTTGGCACCAGCCCGGAGCTCGTGGACACCCGCCGGCGGCATATACGTGATTCGGCTTCGCCTGCGGACATTTTTATTAAGCGGATACCTATATCTATACATATCTATATCTATCTATATATATGTGCACACACATACATATATATACTTCATAAAGAATATACACTTACGTATATATAGATATAATTAATATACAAACACACAAACACATATACATATACTTAATATACATACATACAAATACGCGAGGAGCGGTCCCCAGCCAGGTGTCCGCGCCTGTCCCCGTTCCCTGCCCCGTCCCGCCCCGCCATCTTCCCGCTGCCCGGCGTTCACCGCCGCCGCGCCTCGGCACCGCCACCCTAGGGACCCCCCGGCACTTCCCACGGCTGCGGGCTTCCCCCCGGGGCGGGACCCTTCTGCTCCGGGCGTTTCAGTGGGACGCTGCGTGAGCCCCCAGCCCCGGGACGCGGCGCTGTCGCGACTACATGTCCCGACATGCCGCTGCCTCCCGGCGCGGCGCCGCGGGCACCCACCGCCGCCCATTGTGTTCCAGCCAGGGGAAACCGCGCTCCGCTCCCTCGGCCTCCCCCTCGCGCGCCAAGTGGTCCCTTCCAGCGCTCCATGAGGTGCCCTTCGGGCGGTCCCATCCACGGGAAACAGGGGGGGCCGGAGGGCGAGGCGCAGAGCCCAGCGAGCGCTCCCTCGAGGCCCGGCCGGCCGGTGATTGGCGTGCGCGGCCGCCAATAGGACGAGGCGGCGGTCGGGAGAGCCAATGGGCGCGGAGCGTGGTCGGGGCGGGGCGGGGCACAGGGGAGAGGGCGGGGGGGGCGCCGCGCGCGCGCGGGGGGGGGGGGG
>VXAD01013544.1:267515-355366 GCA_013399195.1 Dicrurus megarhynchus
CATAAAGGGGACAGAGGCGGCGCGGGGGGGCTGCGAGCGCTTCCTCGCCCTTGCAGCCCCTTTTCTGCAAGGTTGCCGTCTATGATGTCAGCTGGGGATAATCGGGCACTCCTTCTCTCCTTCCCTTCTTCCCCTTTTATCTGCCCCTGGAGCTGCCTGCTTGAGATTTCTCTTTTTTCCGAGAAGATGTGTTAAATGTATTGATAGTCCTTGGAGGAATATTCATCTTCCCTTCCCTAACATCTCCCATCCCCCATCGCAGCCCTGCCTGTATCCCTCGTCCTTTCTTCCTTCCAGATCAGTTCACCGTCAGCCTTTGGTTAACGTGTGCGCTCGGGGAAAAATTCTGTTGGAGAATTAGTGCTTTTCCTGGTTTATTTTAGCTGTTTAATTGAGCTGTTACAATAGCTCGGGAGTTTTATTTTTTGAACTGGTGGTCTGAGCGGTGAACAATAATTTTGATTGAGTAGATGTTGCTGGCACTTTTCTGTATCATTTAAATACTTAATATCAAAATGCAGTTTGACCCACAGAAGAGCTGAAGGAGAGCGGGTTAGTGCCTTCCGTATCTGTCTTCGTAGCTCGCTTTATTATGCGTCGCTCTTTGGGATTAAAAGCACATCGTTAGCCCTTTAAGCTGTCAGCCTGTGCTAGTGGTCTGGGAACAAAAAAAAAAAAAATCTCAATGTAAGTGTCGCAGCGGAGGTTGTCCGAAATGTGGGGAGGAGGCCGCGGATGTTGCGCAAGGCGGAGGGGCGCTGGGAGCGCTGGCAGGTCCAGGGGTGGAAGAGGAAGTGGACTTTGGGAAGTAACGAGTTCATCCAGGGTGGGGAGGGAGCCCGTGGGAAATCGGCCACGCTCTTTGGGCAGGATTTTGCAAATACTAAAAGTATGCTGCTGAAACATCTGAGCGTGTGGGAAAGGAAGAGGGAAACGTGTGAAATGAAGAACGGCATTGGAGCAATAGGACCCTTCTGAATCTTCACATGAGAGCTTAAAGGTTACAGAATTGACAGAAGCTTTTCATTAAGTCATAGTTTTAGTAATATAATTGCTATTTGACACGAATTGACATCTTGCCTTGTACTGATGAGTCGGTCTTGTTCATGTAAATTATATGCACTTTACAGAAAGGCTGGCCTAGACTAGTGCAAAATGCAGAACATTTTTAATAATCTCTATGTTAAGTACTTTGTTCTAGATCTCCTAACCCGCTTCTACCATTTCATATCTGATAAATATCCTGATGTTTCAGATTTGCTGTAGTCAAATGGTATACAATACATGTTTTTATCATCCTTTCTTTGAAGCAGTGGCACCTCTGTATGGAAAAATAGCTTTTGTTTCAATTTCTCTGACAGCATGTTGTTTCTGTAGCTTTCAACTGTATAGGCAGTGGGTTTTCCCACTGCTTTCCTGTAGCAGTAAGAATACTGGTAAAAATGGCAAAATAGGATTATAGGAACTAATGGGCAAGACATTTTAGGAAAAAGATGTATTACCTGAAAGAGTGTTAAATATTTTGGGGAGAATTCTGTTGAAAATTTCTTTCGTCCTCTTAGCACTTTGTACTTCAAACTTTCCTATTTGATTTTTGTATCAGAAATTAAAGGAAAACCAGGAAATTAGGATGCTGATCTTCAGCTCTAATATTCACCTTTATATAGTAAAGCAGACATAGATTAGTGTGGTGACAAGAATCATAATTGCTGATTTTTATTTTTTTTCATTATAAATGTATTGGGGGATTTTGGGTTTTTTTGGCGTATGTGTTTTGGGGTGTATTTAGCTGTCTTAACAGAGCCATGCTTAGGTCCCCTTTGAAATGATTGAAGAGGGAGAAGAAAAAAGAGGCAAAGGGGATATAAATTTCAGTATTCTGTTTACTTAAAGAATTAGTAGATATTTTTTGAGGGGTGAGAAGGGAGGAAGTTGTGTTTTCTCATTTAAGTGCAGGACGTTCTGTGGCTGTTAAACAGTGGTAGGTTTGTGGAATAGGAATTGCTGTTACTCATCGCTTCATTTCCAAGTCAAAATGGAATCTAAAATACGAATGGAATAGTGGGTGAATGCAAATGAAAATGATTCTTTACCTTTAGGTCTGTATTGCCTTTGAATGTGTTGAGTAATAGGCTTCGAGAGTTGCGTATAGGCCTGAGTGAATGAACTAAAAGTAAGTGATGGGTGCCAGGGAGTGCTGGAGGAGAGGTAGAGAAGCTAGAGGTGTGCACAGGTAGGCTGATAAGCCTGGCTGATTGCTATTGAAAGTCCAGAGTGTAGATGACTAAGACTGCAATTTAATAATGCCATTGACATACCTGGAAACAACTTCCGCTTGGAAGGTGGAAAGTTGATTATTACCCACTCCACCACTGCCTTCCCACCTCCCCCCCAATAACAAGATAAATTCTATAATCTGGGCACTAGTAGAAAGCTTGTTACTGGAAATCAAATGTATTTAATTAGTTTGCATGAGGAAGTAAGCAGGACTTATTACTAGATCACTTCAGTACTCTGGATGTACACAATTAGGATTAAATGAAGTGGATAGTTTGAAAACAGGGTAGACATATCTGGATGCCTTGCCAGTAATCATGTATATGTGGATATGGGGGCAAGTGGGCTTTTTCCTGAACTAATGTAGGTTAGGATTTTGTTCTATGGTTGCAGTCCATCCAGGAGTATACTTTTTCCTGGGTTTTTGCTGACACTGCTATTTGGGCAGAAGGAAATAAGTATAGATTGCTTCCTCTTGGTGTTTCATGCTGTATGAATATAACCAGCGTGGTCTAGATTCTGATTTTTTTTATAATGAACACGTGTCTTACCTCAAACAAGGATTGGAAGTCAAAGTTCCATATGGAGGAAAAGAAAACAGCTTTTCTAAATTCTAGAATTTAGAAAGACCTCGATAAATATTATTTTCTGATTTCTTTTTTAAATTTTAATTAACAATTGTTAACAATCAACAATTAATTTTTGTTTTCTTATGTGATAGTCATGACAAAAGCATTTTGACACTCATTTCTCTTGTTTGAAGTAGGTTGCCATTATTATAGGAGAATTGAATTATGAATAGTGTGAAGCTTTACCTTCAAAAATCAGATGTTACGTTTCAGTTGTTTTGTGGTATGTGATAGTCTTGCTTCATCTTCTGAGTTATATATCTGGCTGATCTGTTTTCATGGAACATAGTGGATGGCTGAGAATGGGTTCTTTGTGATGGATACTGTGTAGGGAATCCTCAGGTGCTGTTTGGAGGTAGTGGTGTCAAAATGATCCTGTCTTAGATCATCAGTCTAAATAATAATGATTTTTTTTACCAACTCCGTTACACCTAGTCACAGATCTCTTTATACCTTTCATTCAAGAGGGCTCAGGTACCTAACTCAACTGAATATTGTGTGTGTGTGTTCTGTTCAGTCTGTCTAG
Source organism: Dicrurus megarhynchus (assembly GCA_013399195.1). Classification (NCBI taxonomy): domain Eukaryota; kingdom Metazoa; phylum Chordata; class Aves; order Passeriformes; family Dicruridae; genus Dicrurus; species Dicrurus megarhynchus. Next base: position 270,948 of record VXAD01013544.1, read on the forward strand.
GCTGAAACTTTTAGGTTTGGAGACAGTAAAGTACTCAAGGTGCTGTTTTCTGAAGTATGAAAGGGAATTTGAATGGGTCTGATTTGAAACAGGTGAAAAAGTAGTTTCTATGCTTTTTACCTCTAGTTGGTTTTATTTTTGAAATTTTTATGTTTAAGCACTTCTAACTGATTGTTTTGTGAAAATGCTGTTTAAAAAAATGGGAGATGGAATGTGCTTGACTTGTAAGGGTAAAATGTAGCTGATCATAGGAAGTGCTACACCAGTTGTTATAAAACTTTCTGCGTTTTAAGGGTTTTGTCTTTGTTTTGTTTTTTGAGTTTTTTTTTTCAGGAAAAGGCACAATTTCTAAAATGCCTAAAGTCTGCTTAAAATGAAGTAACAATCTACACTATACTAAATCACCAATTAAAACTACTAAGATACATAGTGAAAGCCCACATACTGATGCCAGTCATGACATAGATTTTGTTCTGGTTCTGGAAGAGCATTAGGGATACCAGAAATACCTATTCAACCGTAGCACTTCAGAAATGCCCCTCTTAAAAGCTTGTCTGTGTATTAATGTGCATTTGCATAAGCCTTTCTGATTCAAATACTATTAGTGCACCTCTTGAGTATCTGTGAAAATATCTTCCAAATTTATAGGGCAGGCATATAATCTGGAAACTTATAAAACTTTTCTCTTTTTTTACCATCTCTGCATTATTTTTTTAAGATCCCGTTATATAGGCACTTTTGGAAGTGATGTTTACCAGTATCTATTTAATGAGTTGCATGCTTGTAATACGTAGAAACACTAATGCTTTGTCATACATGTTATAAAATGTGTGCTGTCTTTCCAGAGAAATTATTTGTATCTGTAAAGGTTGAACTGGGAAAAAACACTTCGGTACAATCAACTAGATGGTAAACTCTTTCTTGAAACTTCAAAACCAAGATTTAAGTGGTGTAAGCACAGGTTTGCATGGAATTCTTGTAAATTGGGTTCTTTTGAAAAAACAACTGTTTGGAGCACTGATTTTCCCTGAAGCATGATAGAAAGAGTAATTGCCTTGGAGAAAATGACCCGTAAGTGTTGTACAGCTGATCAGTTAGAAGAAACTCTGCTCTTAGCGATGTGTTCATAGGTCATAGACAACTGTCACTTTAGATATGGCTTGTGCATTTTTATCATTTCAGGGTTAAATAATGGATCTGTTAGTAGTCACCTTTCTTATTATGCTTAAATTTGCGTGTAAATGTATTTTTAAAGTTTTGTTTCCATTAACTGTATTTCAGCTGTATGCTGTTAAATTGTATGTGGGGGGCACACCCCAACACATTACATCATTGTGTGTGTGGTTATAGTCATTGGGGCTATTCATAAAGCTTCTTTTACATGGACCAAATCTGGCTGGAGCAATGTGACTGAACAGTCATTTCAGAGGCTTCTGAAATTTTGTGAAATACTGTTCATTAAATGTTATATGAAAATACAATTTTACATGAAGAATCATTCAGTTTAAATATTCATCTTTTTTTCCCCTTCTGAGGAAATGAGTGCTGTTTCTGTTGCTGCAAGGATGCCATTCTGAATTTTCATAGAGGCCGTTGAATACAGCCACAAAGCTGCTGTAGTGACCCTGGGGTGTAAGAACTTGCAAACTCTTCCTGAAATTGCAGTTCTTTCAGGCACATGAAACTAAACCAACTCAGTTAGGCAATGCTCTGGGTTGTGTCAAATAGCTTGTGTGGTAATAAGTTCTGTTTGCTCATTTTCCAAAGACAGCAGTGTGCAAGTCTGCTGTTCTCATGGAATAAAAGGTTGTTTATGGATTTTGTGGAATGTTAAAGAATCATTCAGGAGGAGCAAACGGTAATGTTGACCTTGCACCTCATGGCATGCTACATGCACTCCAAATAATTTAAATAGCCTGTCAAATACATACTTTGGTTTTATTCTTACCTCAGTTTTACAGAACCTTTTGCTGTATTTAGTTATATATGTGTATAGATAGATATGTATCAGTAGATACCTATATATGGATATGTCTCATGTGACTGTAGTTCATGAACCATAGACCCTAACCTATAGTTATGTAGCTCCATGTACATGCTTATATATTTCTGTATGTATGGCTGTATGTCTGTGTACTACTCTGCACATGTCACTGATCTATATTACGAATTTCTTGATTTGGATTGCATGTAATTTACTTTAAAATTGCAATATGTTCAGAGTGTTTTCCCTCAATGCTGTTATAGCTAAATATAAGTTATCAGCTCTGCAAGCAGGGGAAGGTTAAGCAGATATTCGGATTATCTAATGTGTGTACATTTGTTTATCATAAGGGCAACAAAAGTCTGAGGCTTCTGTATTAATCTCTTAAAGCCATTAGTTTCCAATAAACAGAAATTACGTTTTATCTTCTTCACTGTTACTATTTAAGATTTGTGGATTTTACATTGTGTACTGCTTTTACAATAGTATGCTTAGTACAAAGGACACTTTGGTGTAGGGAAAATAGTCATGCATTTCTTAATGTTGGGAAAAGGTCAAACTATAGGAGTGCCTTGGATATGCATTTCTAGAACTGAAATCAGAAGGTAGATGATGGTTTTTTCTTGGTCTTATAAAACAGCCTTCATTTAGGGAGAGGCAACAGTGTTAAAGGTCAGATGAGGAACTGAGTAAAGCACAAGTTAATTAGGTAAAGCAGGAGCTCTTTATGCCATTAGGAAGTGCAGTGTTTGCATCCTGATGTTTTTCTCAAGCTGTGGTACTCCACAACTGCTATGATTATGCCAGCACAGGCTTGGATAACTCAGCTGTGTGTGTTTGCCCTAAATGAAGCATGGACTTGCATTCTATTTCTATTAAACTAGCAGGTGAATGTTGCAGAGAGGTTAAGCTCTTTGTTTTCCTGCTTCATCTGACAAAAAAAGTTGCTAATATAAACTTAACTCATGAATTATTTGTTCAAATTTGAGCAATCAGAATGTGTTTATGAAAGGAGAGCACTCTGGTACGGCTGTGGAGTTTTAGCTCCAGAACCTGGAGCCCCAGAGAGTGGCTGTATTGTTGGAGTTCTGTCTGGAGTCCCTCTGCATCTTCAAGAAACCAAATTGTGTTCAGATCCAATACTGCTGAGACAGTGCAAGTGCAAAGCCAGTATCTTTACTAGGGAAGCTGAGAGTGCAGCAAGGTAAGGAAAGAGTTGTAAGAGCAGAAGAGCACAGTCAAGTCTGTCAGGCTTTAGGACCATCATTCTGGGTTGGAAACTGTTGTTTTAAAGTATCTCTGAATACTGGTGTCAGAATGTTTCAGTCCCTGAGGTTTGCATAGGAAAGTTACTGCTTGTGTCCCTGTGGGCCTTGTTCTAGCTACCCTTTTGTCATCAGCTTTAGAATGAAAAAATTCTTACACAGCTAAAACGATCAAGTAGAGAAAAATGTTTCCCAAAAGGTACCAGATAAATAGAGGTATAAATGGATGACCTAGTTTAGTTGACCTAATTTTTGCTCCTATCTGTCCTCCTACAAGCCAATACTTTTAATTTCTTTAAAAGGTAATTTTATTTGTGTTAATTTATGGGAAGACTTAAAGCCAATATTGTCCTAATGGAAGTGTCTTGTGAAAGTAAAACCTAGAAGAATTGAATTATCAGCTCCAAAAGGTAGCAAGACAGTTACTTCAATGGAGAAGAATATCTGGCTGTTACGAGGACTGAAGCTATGAATGATGTTGCCTCATGGGTTACATATGTCATTAGGAACAAAAGCAAAGAAACATGTTTCATTCATTCATTCATATTTCTGGAAGGAAGCATCAATAATTTTGAAGGAAATCCTACCATAATGCTTCTGACAGTTAATTTTCTATATTAGTTTTACTTCTGAGTTCCCTTAGTTCTGCAGAAAGAATTGCATTGCCTGGTGTTAGGAATGTGCCAAGGGCAACTGCATGAGTAGACTGAAAGTTTTAAGTGTTGTATAGGTCATTGCATTGTTCAATTTTTAATATGCTATGATTTGGAGAAATCTTAACACTATTGTTAAGTTGTTAAGGGTATCCATATAACTTGTGTTCCTTTTTGGCAGAAGGGCTATATGCTTCATTTTTTACATGTTGGAGAACAGGCCTCGATTCCTAAACATTATTGAAATTTATTAGTTTTAGTTGCATGATCTTTGCTATGATTTTTGGTGTCTAAAGTCATGGGATGGAAAGCATCAGTCTCTAAGGGGAGGTTGACTTAGTTAAAACCATATTGCTTTAAAGAATGTATGTACTACTTTAGTCTCTTTCATTTAGTTATGACGCTGAACTTGCCATTTTAAAACAAACTTTTTTACATTAAATTCCTTTTTATGTAGTCTTGTAAGGTGTAGCTGGGTTTGTTTTTCTAAGGTCAGAGTACAGTGGTGTCCTCTTGAATAATTTTACATCTTGCTGTATTTGTCCTGCTGTCTTGTCATTCTTGCTGCCTCATGTGGCTGACATCCACTTTTTGTTTTTCTTTTGAAAATACACAGATGTGTATTTTCACATACTTTTCATATTTTTCAGATACTCTTTGTAATCATGGGACGAATGGCTTCTATGTGGATCAGTGAGAGAGTGGGGTTTTTGGGGGTCTGGAGAGGTAAATGACCATCTTTGAGCTGTGCAGCTGGGCTGCAGTGGGAACAAGGGGCCAAGGCTTGTTCCTCTGGGCAGCTAATACAAACAATCAAAGGGAGGCTGAAAGGGATGCGGTACATGAGTGATGTCTTATGTTCCTGCTTTTATTGACGTTGGGCAGTCAGCATCTCTGCTATTGTTGCTATCCTTGCTATCTTTCATATTTGCTTTGGGGTCAGTATCATGCATTAAAAATTAATTTCTTGTGCTGAGCTAAATTAGCTCTAGGTGCTGGCTCATGCACATTTTTCCTGGACGTACTGGCATGATTTTCAGCTACTTGTCACATTTGAATGTCTCAGGGGCCTGTTCCAGAATTTTCATATTGTTTTCCATTGTTGATTATATCTTTAAATACATTTTGTCTTCCATTGTGATAGTATGGCATTATTTTTATTCTTCTGATAGTTCTTGGAGGACACAGCTATCTTTGAACAACAGAGTTCCAAACTGAAAGGATGTTTCATGGGTTTCCTGTCCAAGTGTTCAGAGGACTTGTCAGTGTAGATTATGCATCACGTTTAAATGACTGGTTGCTGTGGGAACTGCAGTGCTCTTGAGAAGCCTGAATAGTGTTCTACTCTGTCCTAAATGTTTCGCTTCTTATTTCACTGTGTTTGACTCTGTAATGCATAACCCTGGGATGGAACAGTGTCTTTCTTTGCTCAAGTGTGCTGGTAGCATATGTGGTACTTGGGTATAGCTTCCTACTTAGATAAATGTTCTTATTGGCTTAGTTGTCCAGTTGTCTCACTGCACAAAACTGAGAGATCAATTCATATAAAAAGCAGAACAGACAGAGAAGAACAAGTGATAGGAATAGTGCACTGCACTTAGACTGGATAGACTGGCTGCTCTGTGAGTGAGTAAAATTAATCATGGAGAAGTCTCAGTGGTAAATATATCATGTCCTACATATTTGTAGTGCATAGGTCTTTTTGTACTGTTTTTACACATGTAGAAAATAAGTCTTAATTCTTCCTTTATTTTCTACTTGAATCTTTACCTTCATGCATGGGAAGCAGGATTACAACTGGAAGCTATGCTTTCATTATTACTTACTCCCTCATGTATATTCTGATAATTTTAGCAAATAGGTAATTGTTAATTGAAATGAATACAGTTGTCCAGTAGGAGTACTCAAGGGAAACATTTAGCTCAAAATAAAGCTGGAAAATGAAACACTGTTCTGGAGGGAAGGGCATATGTAGGTTAGTTGAACTGCTTCAAGAAACTGAGAATTCCTGCAGAGCTGAATTAATTATAAATTGCCTATAGGGCAGGACCCCTATTGCACAAACTGCAAAAGGAAGGCAATAATCTCTTAGATACTGTAAATGTCCCCACATCGCTCTACCTATTCAACAGTTACTTGTAAGATTTCAATTTTAGGAGTTTAGGTGGTTACACAAAACTGTGTGGATTTTTATTGTGACTAAATTATACTGTAAAATTAATTTTAACTCATTTTCTTTGAGGTTGCATAAACAGAACCGTGATGTTAATGGACATATAGGGAACTATCTGTAAATGTTAATGGAGAAAAATGACTGATTTTAGGCAGGTAGAAGGGACTTGGAAAGTACTACAGGCACTCACTGGAATTTACTTTACTAAAGAAATGTGGTGTTTTATAGATGCTTTATTTTTCTGTTATTTCTACTTCGTGAAGACTATGCCCAGAAGGGAGAAATATATGTTGTTTCCTTTAACAGCCCTTTGCTACAGAAGTGCTTTAAGTGCTACACAGGCACTTAAAGCTTTGGACATGAGTCAGCTTTTCAGATTGAATGCTCTGAAATAAGTTGTTATTAAGCTGCAGGTTAAGCCCTATCACAACCTTTTATATTTTCCTTATAAACTGAAGTACTTTTCCAGAGGCTATTCCACAGAACTGCTGTGGGAATTGCCTTGGCATTCTGTAGTAAAACTGCTACAGTTGCTTCTTCAACTGGTGCCATGTATTTTCTTAATATTTTGATTAAGATGATGAAATGTGAGCTTTAATTTCTTTCCCTTTTGTGGTGAAAATGCAGCTTGCAAATTATTTGAGATGTCAACTTCCTATTTCTGTTGTTCTGAAAAGAGCAGGTGAAACTCTGGCAGAGAAGCCTAGTTGTATTTTGTACAAATCACAGAAATCTATAGCCTGTTGATAAATTATTTAACATGGGAGACCTATAACACTGAAAAAATGTGGTATTTCAAAGTCAGCAAGCTGTTGCCATAAATCAATGTGATTTCCTAAAGGGAGAGAATATTTCCTTCTAAAATGCTAGCTAATTCCATAACTTAGTTTAATATGGAACAGCCTGAATGCAAGCTTGCATTTGGTACCTTATACATGATTAAACACTGTAGTATTTTTGGTGCAAGGCTATAGCAGCATGTCTTTCTGGCACGGCAATTTAAAAAGCATTAGCACTGTTTAAATTGGTGATCGTGTGAAAATGAAGCCAGCATCCTGTTTCTCCAGCCTTACAGCATACATAATGGGCTTGCCTTCCTGTATTCATAGAAAAAAATATTCCCTGTCTGGTACATTAAGATGCTATGGTCATCCAAAGAAAGTATGTGGATATAAAAACCTCAATGATGATGTTTTTTAGCTCTTATGGAGAAAGGCAACTTCCAGATATATTAAGTGTATATGAGGTCAGGATTTGTTTAGAAGTGAGAAAAGCAGCAATGAAGTAACAAGAGAATTCAGTGAAGGAATAAAAGTAGGTAAAGAACTGATTTATTTCTAGAGACAGTATCTTTTGAACTAAAAATGGCCATGATTTTCTGCCAGGTAAAGGATCTTCTAGGGCACGTCAGGGAGGTGCTGGAATTGGCTTTTGTAAAGAAATGCAAAAATTAGTTTCTTCTATTCTTTGTGTGCCATGTGGTTTATGTTTTATTGGGCTGTTGTATTACTTACCACTTTAATGCCTCCAGAACTTGATGCTGAAGTCAGGAGTTTCCCAAATTATGTATTGGTGGTGTGGATGGAGTAGTTTGCATGGAGCACCTGAATAAGATAAGTGATAACAAAGCAGACAATATTTACTTTTTATCTTGGGTTTTTTTTTCTCTCCTTTCCCTGCTAACAGATTCTTGTTAGTGTGGTACTGGAATCTGGTGTTTATTGGTGACAACTGAAAAGGTGGAATGTTTTCCTTAGGGGAATGTAGCTGTATTGGTTTTGCATGGCCAGATTTTGGTTGTGGGTGGGGGGTTATAGGAGTGGTTTCTCTGAGAAGCCACCTGAAACACACTTCCCCCATGTCCAACAGAGCCAATGTCAGTGGCTCCAAGATGGAGCCACTGCTGGCCAAGGCCGAGCCCATCAGAGATGGTGGCAGCACCTCTGGGATAATATATCTAAGAAGAAAACCCAAAAAAGTTATTGCACAGAAGTAATTGTGGCCAGAGAAGAGCAGAATAAGAATATCTGAGCGAAGCAGCCCTGCAAACAGCCAGGTCAGTGCAGAAGGAGGGGCAGGAGGTGCTCCAGGTGCTGGAGCAGATTCCCCTGCAGCCCCTGGTGCAGCCCATGGTGAGGCAGCTGTGCCCCTGCAGCCCAGGGAGGTCCATGGGGGAGCAGAGATCCACCTGCAATCCTTGGAGGGACCCCATGCTGGAACAGGTGGATGCTTGAAAGAGTGCTATGACCCTGTGGGAAGCCCGGCCTGGAACAGACTCCTGACAGGGAGAAGCCCATGCTGAACCAGGTTTCCTAGTAGGACTTGTGCCCCTGTGGGGGTCATGTTAGAGCAGTCTGTTCCTGAAGGATTGCATCACATGGAAAAGTGGAACCACCACATTGGAACAGTTCATGAACTGTAGCTTGTGGGAAGGGCTCAGGCTGGAGAAGTTTGTGGAGAACAGTCTCCTGTGGGAGGGATCTCATGCTGGAGCAGGGGAAGGACTCCTCTCCCTGAGCAGTGGCAGAAGAAAAACATGTGATGAACTGACTGTCACTCCCATTCCCCATCTCCCTGCACTGCTTGGGAGGAGAACATAGAGCCTGGGAAGGAGAGAAAGGTGCAGGAAAGGTGTTTTGGTTTGTTTTGTTTGTTTTTAATATTTGTTTTACTTCTCATTATTTGTTGGTAATAAATTCAGTTAATATCCCAAAGTCGAATCTGTTTTGCCCGTGTTGGCCATCAGTGAGTGATCTCTCTCTGTCCTTATCTCAACTCATGAGCCTTTTGTTATATTTTTCTCTCCCCTGTCCTGTTGTGGAGGGGAGGGGTAGAGTGGCTTTGGTGGGCACCTGGCACCAGCCAGGGTCAACCCACCACAGCAGCTTACCAACCTTATATTCCTGAACTGCAGATCTGTTTGGATGGAGATCCCAACCTGCTCTCCTTCCTGTGGTTGGTAGGTTAGTGGGTATATGATTGTCATATTGTGTGGAAAGTTAAGTACATAAAATCCTTTAATTTGCAAGCTGGGCTTGAGAAACCCTTAAAATTCACAACACACCTTGCATAACCAAGGTTACCCGACTTTCTTCTGGAGGTTATCTCAAAGGCCAGAGAGGAAGGATTTTTGTGGAAGAAAAGACAGAAATACTTGCTCATGTGAGCTTCCTCTTGTATTCATACTCCTGTCTTTGATTTATCTTTAGCTTATTGGATCTAGCTTCTGGACATTATATAAACAAGATATCCTTCAGGAATTCTGTATTTATGTCAGCCAGTTGTTGAATCATCCTACGAAGTGTGTAGTTTTCCACTGGGCATAGTCCTTCTGTCAGATCTTATGGAAATTGCAACATGTGTTTTTGATCCATATCAACTCTGATCTGTCTTGAATGTTTTAATTTTGCTTCTTTCTTTATGTTGTGGTTGGATTTTACTAATTCCTTTTTCTTTTCTACCCTCACCTTTACTTCTCTGTTTCTGCTACCTTATCCCTGGGCTGTTAAAATGATTTCCTTATATTTTTAAATCTTTGGTTTTTACTGGTTTTGGATGACAGAAGCCTTTACATGATGAGTGGAAAACCATGTGAATAAGTTTCATATACTTCTTCAACTTTACCTTGCTCCTAGACTAGAAGCTCTACAGAACAAGCATTAGCTTTATACAGGTTGTCATGGATTTAATGAACTGAAGGTAAATGATTGTCTATAGTATAGTTTGATATCCTTTTAAGCTGTGTGAGTATTGCATCATCAGTTGTTGAATTATAAGAAGGTATATGTGTGTGGGTTTTGTCTTTTCTTTTAATTCAGTGGTCAAAGTAGAACTGGCTGGTCTATTTGGGTCTTGGTTTTAAATTCAGAACAGAGTAGCTTAGCCACACATTTTATTGACCTTGTTATCCTCTTAAAGAGAAAGTTAAATTTATAAATGTTACCTGGTTCTGATAGTCACTAGCTTTTTATTGACTATGGACAATAAGATTTAACCAGACTGGTTTAAATGGTCTTTTTAAGAACCTTCATGCAGTGTCCCATATGAATTTTCCTGCTATGATTTGTTCATTTCACCAGGAATAATATTTCAGGGTTTGTATTGGACCAGGTCATATTGCTTACGGATACCTTTCCTCAAAAGAGCCACTGTAATGTTGAGCTGTTGTCTAAGCTTGGTTATTACAGAGATTCTAATTTGAGTATTTAGAAATAAATATTGAGTCCTGACACCTACAAGGAATGCAGTCGGTATTCAAGGGGAATAGCAGTGCAGCTTGCACTGGGGCCAGGATGCAATCTTCTAGTAAGTGGTGTACTTGAGCGTGCTCACATACACCATAATGCATCTGTAAGAAGCACTTGCATCCTGATAAGACGTTTTGATACTTCACTGCTCCTGTGAATTAATTCGCTTTGGCTGTAGAGTATGTGTTTCTGTACTTTGCATTTTAAAGCCAGAACTTAGCAGTCCTGTATGTCTCATCCTATTACTTGTCATGCAGTTACTGTCTCTTTAGAACAAATGTGTATTCCTGTCTGGGCTTATTAGCATTAATAGCTGTTCTGGTTGCCCAGTGGAATACTGATGCACAATGCTAGAAACTGGGAATGAGAAGAAGGTAGCCTTTAAGGGAAGTCACAATGGAAGGATTAAAGAGGGCATTGCTTTAGAAAAGTGCTACTGTTCCTTAAAGTCAGACTGCAGCAGCAGATACAGGAGTTGAGATTGAACTTAATTGACATGTTGAAAATTAATTGAGGTCTTTTAAAGGTATGGCTTTTGTTTGGAATGCTGTCACTTCCATTAAGGGAAAATAATACTGGGAAACTTTGAGTCCTACTTAACTGTGCTTAAATAGTTCTCCTAGTAGCAAGTGTAGGGAGTTGTGATATTTGGAAAGGGTTGTTGTTTCTCCCCAGTCCAGATTTCATGCAATGTCTATAGCCTGTCTTCTGGCTAGAAGCACTGCAATAGGCAGTCCTCAGCATCTGTAGGAATTAGAATTTCTGACTAAAGGCACATCTGTTTCCACACTGAAAAGCAAGTCACATAGTTTTCATGGCTGTAAGCTGTGTAGTGCTACGTAGCCTCATTTTTCCCAGTTGCTCTTTTTTTTTTTTTTTTTAATTAAAGAATCCTCCCAATTTGGTTTAGTCTTTGCTATCTTTGTGAAATTTAAATTCCATTCTTCCTTATCAAACTTTTCCCAAGAGTGGCTTCGATAGATCAGAGGAAGTAACTTTGGTAATGCAGCTTTCCTCATTTCCTGTATTTTATCTGCTTATTTTGTCATTCTGAAGAGCTGTGACTAGCAGTTTCACAAACCTGGAAATTGAAAATTGGAGAATGACACCTAATTATGCTTTTAGATAATGGAAATGTAGGTTCAATACTCAAAATGCTATAATGTGTATGTTTCTTGAGGGAAGTAAAACAACATTTTGATGGAGAAGGCAGCAGAGAAGAGTAAAGGTTAGGAGGAAGCTGTTCAAAAAGAGGAGTTTGTAGAGATTGCATTGCATTTTAGCAAGCTAAAGCAGGAAAGGTGTTCATGGCTTATTTGTGTGCAGGTTGGCAGCCCGCTGCTCTCTCCATGAGTAATGTATGTTGAGCAATGTACTGAGTTGAAAGAGACAGTAAAAATGGGGAAGAAGTTCTGCTTGTGCCAGGAGCTGTCACCAGTATTTTACACTTGAACAAGGCCTGCCTCCAGTCTCTGCAGGCAGTGGGGTTTGTGGTGCCAATCCAGCGGCTGCTGCTCTTCCAGAGCATCCACTGACTATGTCTCACCAAGTCACATTGTTAATTCTGTGGCTTTGCTGAAATAGGTTCTGGTTTTCCAGAAATAGAATGTGAATTTGACCACAGCTCAGAATTTTTTTCATGTGTATGTAAGCAGAGAAAAGAGGAATACTTGACTGAGTGCTGAGCAGCCTTCCTGTTCCTAGATGGGCAGTGTCTCTATCAAGTTACTGTACAGACAGCATTTGCTCTGAGATGAGGAAGGAATGACAATAAAGGAGATTAGTGGTTTAGGAAATAAGATTAAAGCAGCAGAATTGGAGTAAAAAGCTAAGAGGTGAAAAATTGTTAAAACTTAATGCAACAGTTAGAGAAAATATCAATATATAATTAGCTGTTGTCATTGATGTTAACTATTGCCTCTGGTACAGGAAAAACAAACCAGCTGACCCTTGTCTGTAGGGTGGGAATGAAGCTTTGTCCTCGCGTTAGTTCATAGTACCAGAAGCTGAACAGACTTGAAATAAGAAGCATGGCTCATAGCAAACTTAAAGAATCCCAAAGTTATAAAGAAAGAAACCCCTCTATCCTTATCTTATAATCATGAAGATCATCAAAACCTGTCTTTCCTGTATTCCATTTGTTAGCTTCTGCAATATATGATGGAAGGAAGCAGATAAATGGCGGTTTGTAAATTTATGGTTTTAGCTAGAGGGAAACTTCTTTAAAATCTGAAGTATGCCTTAGAATTGTATCCAAGGTGGGAACTTGCCGTTTTCTACGAAGTAGAAAAGCCTAGAATCTACTTTGGCTGCTTTTTCCTTTTTTTTGATGATTTCTTAAAATAAGAAACCTGTGATTTCCATTCAATCTCACTAACCCTTTAGCATTTGTACTTTGCAGGGTTTTCATAGTATCTAAACATTTAGGTACGTAATTAATAATAATGAAATCAGAATCAATAAACCACAAAAGAAGTAGTGTTTTGTAAAGGCTGCTTGTGTGCTGAGGTGATGGGTTTGTTACTTGAACACAATAAATTAGTTGAATATTAATAGTTGTGGTGTTTGGTACAATAAAATAGTATGACTGTGATTGTCTTATGCTGCCTGGAAAGGATCTCAAAATGTTATAAACATTTTTAAAATTTTTTGGGAGGAGGTGTGGGATGTGTGGATTTTTCTTAGTGCTGTTGAAATTAGAATCTGCTACACATGATCCAACAGGTATATTCATAATTGGGAAAGAAGATGAGTAATGAATCTATGGATCAGTTTTGTTCGTGCTGAGTACGACTGTATGTGACCAACCAATGGTGTTAGCAAGGTGGATGAAGATGTGATGTTAATAAGGCTTACAGGAAATGCTGAAGAGTTGGAATTTGGCCGGGATGTTCCCTTTGTTGCCTTTTTTGCTGTTCTCAAGATCTACTTGTTCATTAAAATTATCAAAACAATTATCTTGGAAAGAGATGGAGCAGCAAGCACCATGTTATTGTAGGGCATATATGCATATGGGAAATAAAACCCGGAGTTATTTCCATACTGAGGGCAATTTTCTTGAGATTTCTTTGGATTTGCAGCATAAGAGCAAAAGGGTAAAATTGTCTTAGACTTGCACGGGCAAATAGGATCTGAGTAAAAGACAGACAGTCCCTTAAAAATAACTTGGTTGTAAAAAAATGACTAGTTCAAGTGATCAGAACTGCAGTTGTAGTTGGGAGAAAACAATAACATGAACGAGATTTTTTTCTTTTTGTCCTTTCCAGGGACAGTGCAATGTTCTGTGCATGGTGCAATAGGTATATTAGTAACGGGGGAGGAAGATAAGGAGATAAATTTTAGGATCATATCATGCTTTTCGATTTCTTCAGGGTATTAAAATGATGTAATGTGTCAAATCAAATGTGTGCCTAGTCTAGTACTTTGTGACTGGAGGATACTGTGACAATGTCAGGAATGAAATGCAGCCATTCTCCCAGTCCTTCTCAATGGCAGATTCTGAGTAGAAGCTGAGACTGTGTCTGTAGTATCAATAGGTCAATGAACACAGGACACCAGAGCCCATCCCTGGTCAGGACAGTGGTAGGTCCTGCTACCTGGCATGGTTCAACAGAGCTCTGGACTGCTTGCAAATGTTTTACTTTTTTAGTTCTGTATAATTTCCTTCCATTCAACTTCCTTATTTTCTTTTTTTTTCTTTTTTTTTTCTTTTTTTTTTTTGTTCCTATTTCTAAGGGAAAAAGTTGTGGTGAATTTTTTTTTTAGCCTTTTCCTGTCTGGCAAGAGTAACAGATGTAAGTGTGCAGTAACTATAAGTGGTTCTTCAGGATGTGTCTTTAGCCAGGTCCTGTGCTTGTTCAAATTGGCTTCAAGGTGTTTTTCTTGCTGGGGGATTGAGTGAAAGATTCTCTGGCAAATTGATCCAATATCTTCAAAAATAAAGAAATCTGTACTTCGTACCCCTCTGAAATACTTAATTTCTTATTTTTCAATTTCGTTGCCTTCCCAGTCTCCTCCACAAGAACCAAGAGATTTCTTGTGTGTGCTACCACTGCAGTGGTCATTTCCTTGATTGTATAGGTTTCATACAATCCTGGGTGCATTAAAATATATTATAAAAACTTGGCTTGCTTTTTCTCACCTTCCTTGTTTGTCTGTCTTCCTTTGTAGTGCATGATGCTGCTTCCCCTCTGGCATGCTCTTGCCCATCAGCCCAACATAATTTTTGGGGGTGTCATTAGTTTACAAGTATGTGGTCCTGCAGTCAAGTTTAAGATTCTCCTTTTAGACTCAAATTTAGACACCCTTGAAGAGGTCAGGCAGCTAGACTAGATGATAATTTTAGGTTTCTTCCAACAGAAATATTCTATTCAAAACTTACAGTCTGCCCTGATATCTAGATGTAGTGCAGGTGAATAGAAAGACCTACCCATTTCTTCTGACAGCCGGCACTTAACGTGCCTGAACTTTGACTTTGGCTCTGCCCTTTATTTAGGGTGTGGTGTTTCATGCCTGTGACAGAGGATTTTACTCTGTGCTGTAATGATTTACATTATTGCTTCTGAGTCTAAGCCTCTTTAAGCCTGATTTATATTTTAGTAGAGGTAGAACCCATTCTTGTGGGGTTTTTTTAGTTTTTTTTTCCCGGAAATGTTGGTTAGTGTTTTGGATATTTCAGAAAGTAGGAAACAGAAAGACCTTTATCTTTCAGTTTTTTTAACACCCATGTTCAGCATCCTATTTAAAAATGTGTTCTTTTAATCAGTAATGTTGCACAAAAGAGTTCTCAGACATGAGCTTCTTAACCCTACTGGCTAAGTTTTTTGTCTAGGGCTATATTTGTTCTGTGTCTCTTACCCACAAATGCTTCTTACTGGCTGCTTCTGTTGTGGTCCATGGATGCTTTATAAGAATTTCCTCCTGTACAGTTGGCCTGATAACCAAGGACTGCCAGCTGCCCTATTTCCGTTGGGATCCAAGGATTTTCTCTGCCCAAGAGGACACTGACATCTAGTGGATGGGTTCCACTGACACAGGGCAAGAGAGTTGCTGCTTAGTGGCCATCTTTCTTCTAAACTTTTACCTAGTTTTTCTTTCATTTAGATCCTTGGAGTTGTTAGGAAAAAGGAAAAACAGAAAAAGCCCAGTCAATTTTTATGTAACTTCTGGAGTTTAAGGAGTAAAGTTTGTGCAGTCAAAGTAGTTGTGTTTTGTTGTTGTTGGGTTTTGGGGATTTTTTTGTTCCTTCAAGTCACCTGCATATGAGCCTTGGTTGTTTGTAATGAAATGATTCAAGTTATGGCATTGGCCCATTGTCCTCCCAGCCTGTGAATAACGTAAGTTACCTGTGGAGGATAGCAAGAGGCAGATCACAGACTCATAGAGTGGTTTGGATTGGAAAGGACCTTAAAGATCATCTAATTCCAAAACCCCACCCAGCCTGGCACTGAACACTTACAAGGATGGGGCACCCACGGCTTTGATGGACAACCTGTTTCAGTGTCTCACCACTGTCACAGTAAAGCATTTCTTCCCTATATCTAAGCCTTCTCTCTTTCAGTTTGAAGCCATTCCCCGTGTCCTGTGGCTACATGTCCTTGGAAAAAGTCCCACTCCATCTCTCTTGTTGGCTGCTCTGAGGTCTCCTTGGAGCTTTCTCTTCTCCAGGGTGAACAACCACAATTCTCAGCCTCTCACCTCCGAGACAGATGATGCCTCTAAGTTGCCTTCAATTCTGTGCCTGTCGGTTCTGTGAAACTCAAAGCCTAATAATTGCCTCATAGCTGCCTTGCAGCTCGTCCTGGACATCTGTTAGTTTAACTGGGAACCAAGTAGCAGGAGAAGTTTTAACAAAACCACAGGTTTTCCAGGAATGTTCCTAAGCAGAGAACAGTGCTTAGAAATCAAACTTTCTGAAAATATTCATCAAAATGTTAATATTTCTTTAAAGACAAAAATAGGCATTTTGTTTCCGGAGTAATAAAATCCACATTTCTTTGTCAGAGAAAATAAACACTGCCTAAAAAACACTGCCAGTTGACAGCAGGAGATGGCATGCTTAAGTATTGCTGCAGATTATTGTTTGATCTCTCAAGTGTTTAAACTATTCTGCACTAGTACTCATTAAACAGCAATGTACTGGGTTTGGATTTGTTGACCATCTGGTAACTTTGTAAATGTGGTTAGAATGAGACAGTTTCAAGGAACTTAAATTAGGACTTAAAATAAAAAAAAAAGCCTTTTAGGCCCCTTTAATGGTACGAGAGTCATAGAAAGTATAGACTGACGTTGCTTAGGATGAGGGTGTTAGACTTAAATGTTCAGGGACTGTTTTTAAAAGGAAGATATTGCTTCCTTGTCCAGAGTAAACATTGATTTATTTTTTTTTTTTTTTTTTTCCTGAAAGATGCTAACATTTGCTAGCAGTCTTTGGTAACTTTGAAAGTATTTTCAAATAAAACCAGACTATTACAACCAAAACCATTGCCATAAAAAAGAATTTGTGTTTTATATGAAGTACCAGCAAACAAATGTAAAAGCTACTAACACTTTCTGTGCGCGCTTATGCAATGCAAGCAATAGCAGAATATGAATGTTTCTGTCCTAAGAAGAAAATTTCATTAATTTCAAGTTGAATTAGTTTTCTTAATTTCAGACCACAAAGAAAATTAAAAATATAGTCCATCAAAACAGAAAAATCACAGCTTTAACTAACCTGTTATGTTAATTAAGAAGAGAAACTCTTTTTTTTTCCTATGTCCTCTTGTCTGTTGAGAATTTATATTGTCTTGTCTGTAACTTCCCAGCATGCTGGACTTACTACTGAATACAGGTTATCAGGAACTATTCTGTGTCTTTTTTTCCTTGGTGACTTCTATAACACTTGAGTTGCCACTTAGCTATTTGTGATACGCATTTGTGTTCATTATAACTTCTAGTGTACAACTTGGGCATTTTTGAGGTTTATTCTTTCTTCTTGTACCCTGAAAGTGGGTTCTCTTGATTAATGTTATATTCCCATCTTTATCTCTTACTGTCTTCTGGTTCATCATCAAATGTTTGTTAGTGTACACTGCTTTGCTGGAGAGGTCATGAAGGAAAATGCCTGCCTGGTCTGGGAAGTTTTTTGAGAAACTCTGCTTGTGAAATCGCTTCAGTCAGATGATTTTTTTTTTTAAATTTTTCCTTGTAAAAACAAACTAAAGAGACTAGTCTCAACTGAATTCCTGTAGAAATTCACATACTCTTCTTTTGAATTGGCACCATATCAAATACTTATTTGAAGCTCAGATTGGAACAGTTTCCTTTTCCAAGAAAGGAAGTGGAGTCACATATTCCACATAGATGAGAATTATAGATAAAGATCTTGAGGTGGGATCTGAAGGTGTTCCCGTGCGTTTCTGAAATACCTAGAAGTAAATCTGTCATCCAGAACGCGGAGGTGTTGAATAAAGTTGTTTGTGTATCAGATAAAAACCCTGTGCTATTGTTTACCAAACAAACTATCGACTTGTACATTCTAGATTGTAAATATTAATCTTTTTGAAGCCATGGCAGCTGAGGTTTATTTTAAATTTATCAGCAGCTTGATTGACAAAGCCCTTGTCTGAACCAGATTCATTCTATCAATTGACTTGAGGACTGTTCTATTTGTTGAAATTTGGCACTGTAGAAGGACTGTGTTTTACACATTAGCTGTGTAACAAATTTAAGAAGTGGGGTACTTAAAAACCTTTAGGTGATTGAGCATATACTTCATATGAGGTAATTTTTTCTTTGCTCTTCAAAATCTAAAAATTGCAGAAATAATTGCATTATAAATGTAAAAAAGGCATCCTACAACTATTTGGAAAATAATTTAAAACTTGAACTGCAGTTTTGATGTACAGAATAACATTTATATAAAGACTTTATTGTTGAAGTATGAGGAGTATAGTGGTACAGATTTTCGACACTGATTTTAAGAGGCTGTACGCTGAATGTCTTGGCCCTTTAGGTACAAGCTTTTGTGAGTTTTCAGAATTAAAAATGTCCTCAAAAATGTTCATGATTTTAAGAAGGTTAAACTTCAAACTGTTTGGTTAAAATAGTATTTTCATTTACTTTCTGGTAACTCCACTGTAGTATTCTTGTATTTGTATCTTGTCAAGATACAGGCCTGCCACAGACAACTGTTTCTTATGTAGTCACTTTTGGATTGGCATGGCCTGAGAATACCTGGGATTAAGGTTACCATGGAATTCAAAGTATTAATGGTATGTCAGACAATAAATGGTTATATTGGAGATGCACCACAGCCTTTTCCTTTTCTTGAAGTGCTTATTGAATGAAGTATGAGGAAAGAAAGAAACATTCTCCTTGAGTGGTAATACTATATTAATACTGTAATGTGTACTCTAAGTGGTAATACTGTGTAGATGCCTGTGTTACTTTTGTAGGAGACAATTATGTACAATATAGCATGTATGGAGAAGATTTAAGGACCTTTTC
Source organism: Dicrurus megarhynchus (assembly GCA_013399195.1). NCBI lineage: Eukaryota > Metazoa > Chordata > Aves > Passeriformes > Dicruridae > Dicrurus > Dicrurus megarhynchus. The sequence continues at coordinate 289,760 of VXAD01013544.1, forward strand.
TTTAATTCAGCAGAAACAAATTAAATGGTAGAGTTCATATTGTTTAAGCGTTTGAACATTTAGCAGTGCTACTTGAATGTTCAGCCATTAAAGCAAGAACTTTATTGGAGAGAAATAATCTAAAGTCATGCATGGAAATAACTGGTTGTCTGAATTTATTGTTTCTGTACTAGCCACTACTGCTTTGGTTGGTTTCATTTCAATAGTTGCTTTATAGCTCTTTCTGCCAGAATTACAAGAGTTTTATTGGCCATTGGATTCCCTGTCCTATCTCTTTTTGAAACTGGAACTATGCTTGGAAGGTGTGTTCTTCTGAATTGTTGGGGACAAATTTGTTAGGCAAAAATTGACAGATACCGCAAATATAAATGATTACAACACAAAATTCCTTTGTCTCTCCATAAATATTGTGCTGGTTATTAGCTAGGGTTATTACAGTTGAAATCTTAGTACAAGTTTGGGACTTTAACGAGGCTACTTCTTTCTAGCTCTTAAAATGCTATTGAACTCTATCATAAATGGCCTCTTTATAACTAGCACATTCCTTGGCTTCCAAACACAGCCTCAAAGAAAGGGTGAAAATAGTTGTGAGTGTGAGTTTCTCCAGATAGTAGAAATGTATTTTCTATTTGCTGTCTTATCTTTCTTATCTTTTTTTTTTTGCAAGTCCTTATATATTCCCTGTGTATGTGTTGCTGCATGGAAGTACTGATGCAGCACTTATCAAAAGTTTTCTTATTTTTATTTATTAGATAGTGGGGGTTTTACTTGCCAGTCATGAACTAGCATAACTATATTAGCAGTACCCTAGCATTACCTGCTGAATAGTGGGGGTTCTAAACTGCTGAAAGTCTCTAAAGATACAGTGTTTTTATACAAGGTTCAAGATTGCTTCCAAAAAAAAAAAAAAAAAGGTAGACTTCTGGGGAAAGACAAAATGGGCGTGTTTTTATTGGAATCCTATATTTAACAGTACACTCATGCAACTGAATTGCAATTCAACTGTATGCCAAAGGATGTCACTGAAAGGAACAGCACCTTTGAGCTCTAGAGATGTTTCAGTAAGGTAATTTGGACTCAAAACCAGATCGGAATTGCAGTGTTTCTTGACTGCACAAACAACTCTGCTTTTGACCCAGAGCAGTTGTTAGGCTCCATCTTTTCAGCTTAGTCATTCTCAGTGAAAGTCTTACAGGGCAGGATCTGTGTTTCAGATAAATTGGCAAGACGTGGTTGTTGAAACCCTTTTGGGAAGGCAGGACATAACAGCTATGGCAGACCTTTTTTTGAGGGAGGGTGGGTGTGTGTGTGCAGATTTATTAAAAGGCTTAAATAAGGTTTTAATAAAGCTCTAAGACTATTCTTCTGTGCCTTCAGGACTAGCAGGTAGGAAATTCTAGTTTACTTCTGTTGGAGTGAAAGCTCAGTGTTTCCTGTTTCGGTTGTGGTGCTTTTTTTTTTTTCACCTTGTATGAATTGCTTGGAAAACAAACACTGACCTCAAGGAAATGTGTTCCAAGGCGTGGGAAAAGAGGAAGGGTTTTGCATCTTGTGAAGGAAGAGGGAGGAGAATTTGGGTTGGTTTCCCCCCCTTTTCTTTTGCGCTGAGCAGAAACAAAAGCAAGATACATTCTCCATGGATCTTAATATTTCATGCCACATACTGTGAAGTCGCAGGCAGGGGAATGGTAAAGACTGCTGGGGAGTAATAGGTTGTGATAGATGATAAAATATTTCAGGGAGAATTGATACGGTTAAAAAATGTCAATATTCTTCAAGGACAGAGGCTAGTACTTATTTAGATCGTCATGCTGTTTATTGATATGAATTGTTCCTCACGTATATTTGCTATGCAGGTTTTCCTGTGAATGCTTGTCACAGCGTGCTTTTGAGTGTTTCAGGGTGTTTTGTTGGTTGAGACACAAGCACTGAAGCTGAAGAGCCACAAAGCTGTCCCAAACAGTGACTGGTCCAGCCCCTCCTCTGGCCATGAAAAAGTATGGCTTGTGTTCCATTTAGCTGTCTGATTGACCTGAAATAAAATCTCTTGCCTTTGGGGTGTTCTTTGTGAAAAAAAGTCTCAACTTGCCTTTAGATAATTTTTTCTAGGTTTCCTAGGGTTGGTCGTGGGGACACTGTTACTTTGGTATCCGTTCCTGTTACATCAGAGCTGTTGGGTTTTGAAGCAAATCTGGTGTGTGTAAAGGAGACAAGGACAAGTATCTACTTCATTTTGGGTGAAGGACGTGGTCTATAGAAGTCTTCACTCAAATGTTGCCCTAACAGTGTCAGTGTCACATCCAGGATGTCAAAATTTGATTGACTTCAGAGACAGAGCTTGAGATAGACTGTCTAGATAGAATGGACTGAAGTGTGGTCACCTCTTCTGGATAAGACAGAGTGGCTCTTGAAGAGAGGTTTACCTAAACCTATAGCCATTTTTTGTTTTAAATCAAGGTTAAATGTGATGCTTTTAATATGCTTGTGCTGTCAGCATGCATAAAACCCAATACTCAAGGAATAAGAGGAAAATAATGAATCCAGTGACTTGGAAATCATGATTTTAAACAAGGGGTTCCCTGGTTTATGAGTTTTGTTTCTTTGTTTCTCCAAGTGCTTTGCTTCTATATGCTGTTTGGGTTTATATCGTGAAGACAGAAAATCATCTTGTTGCAAAAAATCTCAGGCTTATTTCTGTTTTGAATTATCAACAATTGTTCTGGAGTTGCTCTAACACTGCTAATAAGCCTGTTATTTGTAGTGTGAGCTAATGTTAACCTTTTCTGGTTTTGCATCAAGGTGCTTCCTAGACTTGAGTCCAAAGCAGTCAACTTTCTAATTGTGTGCTTTCATACTAATAGAAATTTTCATGTTCTTTACTCATAGTCTATAAAGAACTGTTACTGCTTCATTGTCCAGCATGTTTTCACTTCTTGTAATGTGTTCACAGTAGTCACTGCAATAATGTGAGTGTGCTGAGGAAACAGTTTAGTTCAGAGATGGGAAGTTATAATCCCAATTCTTAATGAGTATGCTGCAGGACTTTCTAAAATATCTCAGAACATACATTAGTAACCTACTAGATAAAACCAGACTATGCTTTAGTAATTTAATGTTCTGCTTTGCTGGATTATTTCCTTGCTTGTTGCCAAACCACAGATCTACTTAGTCTTCTCCAACCTTGTAAAACTGGCAGTAGGTATGTGGCTTAACTATTATGTTGAACATAAATTAACTGCAACTGTAATTGATAGTACTGCTAGTTTAGACTAGGATTGACATGCAGGTAGTATAAAAATAGTTTTAGAAATGAGGGAGAGGAAAGGAGACTCTTGAAGCAGTCAGCCCACATTTTGATAGTGTCTGTGTAAAGCTTTAGTTATTAGCAGTGCGTGAGATATGTCTGATTCTTATGTTTTTCTTAGGGAAAATACAGGTTTGGAAAGATGGGAAATGTTGGTCTTACTCTGACCATACCTAATTCTGGAGAGTAAGCTGCTGCTTTGGGTTTTTTACCTGTTTCTGGTTTTAATGTGATACTGAAGAAAGCAGCCTTAACAGGCTGCTTGTAGTATTATCATTTTGCCTTCTCTGCATGACAATGTGCCAGCATTGTCTTCATGGGCTGATACTTCTTTATGGCACAGAAATCTCCAGTTAATGCAGTAACATGAATTCACATCTTTGCTGAGAAAATATCAGAGACTTAAGACAATGTAAAATCATAAAATGTCCTGAGTTGGAAGGGGCCCACAAGGATCATTGAAGTCCAACTCCTGTACAGAACATACTATACAATCAATACTGAAATGATGCTGTTTTCAGTTGTATGGGTAATTTAGGAGGGCTTTTCTTTTATACAGTTCCCACAAGCTTCCTGGAACACAGTGGGGTTTTTTTTGACTCATCGTTGTCCTGCTATGAAATGCTGAAGACAGAGCTCCCAAGGGAGTGTAGTTATCAGGCTTGTCTATAAATCACTTCAGCAGAGATTCCCTTGGAGCACCTAGAGCTTGAGGGTTAGTAGGTGTTGCCAGAAGAGAATGCCAAGGCAATGAAAACTCCTCCTTCTGTCAGTTCAGCCTGCAATCTCCTTTCAGGGCTTTGTTCGGAGAGATAGGTCCAGTGCAGGCTGCTAGCCTGTTATTTTGCAGCCAAAGCCATCTGTGAATGTTGGGATACAGTGACGTTTTACAGATCGAAATCATTCTCCTTTTACTGTTTATGTTTGACTAGTGTTTGGGAAGGCTTTTTCCCTCCTTTATGAGGGCTAGGAATTCTTGGAAACAATTGCTGTTTGAAAGGAATCAATGGGGAAATATTGATATGGGTCACAAGTATATGCTGTTTTACAAATACTCCTAAGACAAGGTGCTGTTCACTGTGTTCATTTATTCATTGCTATTGCAACCTGGAGCTACACAGGCACTCCTGAATAGTTCATTCTCCACTAGAGTTTACTACCATCAGCTAGACTTGGTGTTTCCCAGAGACCTCACTGGTGAGAAAATGGTATAGGAAAACTCCAGTTGGATTTGCAAGGCCTTGAAGGTAAAATACTTCTGGAACCAAAGCAGTTTTACGAAGTCAGAGCCCCATTTGAGCGCTGATACCAAAGTCTGCATTGAACTGTCTGTTGCCAAAGGCATCTCTGGCATTTCTTTTTTCATAGGTACAGAATCTGAAACCTGTGTAATCTGACTATAGATAACCAGAAGATAGTAATTTTGACATTTTTGTGGTAATTTGGTTCACATTGCTCCATACAGGTACATTTTTCTCACAGTATAAGTACTAGGGAATGTATTCTGCACTAGTAATGTTTATCTAAATTATTTGAATGAGACCAGAGTTGCACATAATTCTTGTGTTTTTCTTCCCCTCCTGTTAGTAAGAAAAATGCAATGTCCACCTTAAAATAGAAATAGCTGTCTTATTTCATGAAATGAGTGAATTAATACAACATTTTTAAAGTGTTTCCTAGCATCTTCTTTTATGCTCTGATTTTTAAAGTAATTTTTATGGAAGCTTTTCTTTAATTGTTTGTTTATTTGAGTATTTCTTAATGCACTTAGGCAAATTTTGCAAAACAAAATATGTTCTGTGTGATTGGCACCATGTCGGGAGACCACTGCCAGAGCTGGCTGTGTAGAGCTTCCTGAGCCTGGTTCTATGGCCTATTGTCACATGGCAAGTGGGTGTCGTGGAATACTGTAGGAGCTGGCATCTGACACTCTGGTATGTCCTGCTCCTCAGGAATGGTCAAAAAGGAGAGTCAAAGAGAACATCTCTGTTGTATTATCTCTTGTTTTGCCAATTAGAAATGTTGGACAAGGCTTAGGAGGCAGTTTGAGGACTTGAGATAACTCCGGTGAAACATTTGTCATGTTCTCCTTGAAAAGAAGCCTGGAAAGGAGTCAAAGGAACTTTTGTATCTTAAATAAAGTTTATGCTCTTGAAGTGAGTTCTTTAAATTTCAGTAAGCTGTATAAATGCTTTCTTTAATCCACAAACAGCACTTCTATGATATTAGGCATTGTGTCTTTACAGGCTTTGTAAAGGGTCAAATAAATAAGTAAATAAACTGATGATGAAAGTCAAAGATCTGTATTTCCTAAAATGATTGCACAAAGTTCTTCTTAATATGGTAGGATTACACAAGTTGGGTTTGAAAAGCTGCTTTGTCTTTTTGTAAAAACTCTGAAGTAGATTTGTAGTACAGATTGTAAAACCACTGTGGAAGTTGGAAGTAAGTTTCTGAAACTTAAATTGTTTCAAAGACTCATCTCCCCACTGTCACATGTGGTGTTTATCACCACCCCACAAACCACTTCTATTACACAATGAATAAGCAGAATTAAAATTGAGCTTTTCTAATGAGTGGAACTAAAGGCCTTGTGAATGTAGTTCTTAAAGTGTATATTTATGGCTCATCATACTTACTCTTTTGACCCTTTTGTTCTTAAAAGACCATACCAGTGAAGATTTTTGTGGTACCGGAATAGCAGTCCCGCTGAATAGGTGAGTGTCGCGGAAGCGCCCAGCTTTATCTGCAGAGGCACCAGGCTGGGCCTCCCATGTCCCTGCTGTTGGCTTCCCAGTATCTTCAGGGAAGCATTTTGGCAGTTTACTCACTTAACCCAAATGTGGGTGCTGCTTTGTACTGCAGACAGTTGTTTATTAAGAATTAGCATGAAACTGGGCTGAGACAGATCTTGCTGGCTGTCTTGTCAGCTTAGTGTAGTCTGAACAGAATTCCTTTCTCTTCTGCCCTGTCATTACCCCCGTTCTGCTGTTGAGTACATTCCCCTCCTCTTGGTCACTCTGGGCTGTAACCTAGGAAGCAGTGGATCCCTTGCATCCCACAGCAGGCTGTGAGCACACTGCAATAGCCTTCTGCAGGAATTTTCTATTGCGTGTAGGGCGGAATCCTCTGCTGGGTCTGGCACTTTTCCATTCCTGTGGTAGTCTGTTCAAAGCTCAGTTTTTAAAATTCTTTCCTTACTCTTTAGTCAATTCTTCCTCTTCCAAAGCATGAAAGACGTATTATTCTATGTAGCTGATACTATAAATCATAAAGAATGCTCCTTACTCATTTTGATTGCTCTCAGGACTGTACTTAGGTATCTTCTATTACCCATGTCACAGAACAGCTGGCAAACACACATTAAAAGCATGGATCCTGAAGTATTTTAGGAACAGATGTGTGCTAGAATCAACCTGTATTTAATTTCCAGGCTTTGCCTTGGAGCTGGGCTAAGCTAATTGTACTTTCTGTTCTGTTTAGCAGACTGTAGAGCAGGGGAGATTGAATCATGTAGAGAAGAAGGCTATGATGGATTCTCATAACATTGCTTTCCAGAAAATGAAAGTTGGTCCTAGTCACTCGAGCCTTTTTGGTGTACAATTTGTCCAAATTGTATTGGTGAAAGTGTTTTTTCTTGCATGCCTTTAAAATGGGCTAAAGCAAAAAGGATCATCTTCCTAGGATGCTTTTTCATACCTAACCTGGCTTCCTTGAGTGTGTTCTTTCTCCTGTAAAATAACTTTTGCGTCTAGTCATGGTTTGTACATGTAGGTTTTCTCTAAACTTCTTTTAAGCAGAGTCATGACATTTGTCCCATAAAAATGAGTAAGATAGAGGAAAAAACCCTTTAAAACTCACAACCATCTTGGAACAATACACAAAATCATATTAGTGACTGTGCTTGGAAAGTATCATCGTTGGTCTTTGCTTTTTTTTCCCCACCTTAACTGGAGGTTTCTAGCCTATTTCAAACTGTTTCTCAGCCTTGCAGTTCATAGCTGATTTAGCCAAATTATGTACATGCATTTGGCTTTTTCTAGACTCCTGGTTGTGTTCAGTTTTAGCACAAGTGATATTTTTTGGCTTAGGAAAGGTCAGTGTAGGACAATGTCTCCTATGTGCAGTGGTATTCTTTGTCTGTGCTGTGTGACAAACCAGGTTTCTCTGTCTGCTGTGTGTACAGGTTGTGCTGTGAATTTGTTTTTAGTGTTGCAAAGATGAGTGTAGTCTGCATGGGGGTTCCAGGAACTGTTTGTGACTTTTTAGGAATTGAATCTTCCTGTTCCTCACTGTAGCAATGCTTTCAGATTAAATATTTATAGTTTCATCACTGTGTGGTCAGAGACTTACTATCACACTTCCAGATATTTACTGTTTTTCTTCATTGACTAATATTGCAAGTTTCTCAAAAATTCATTTTAAGAAACAAAAAGTTGCAGGCTAGTTCTGTTGTTCTTTTTAGTGTTCAGTGATTTAATCTGTGATGAAGTCCTTGTGGAAGAGAAAAAAATTGAAAACTGGTACTGCTTGATTTGCTTTGTTTTTGGGGGTGGTTTTCTTTGGTTTTTTACCTGCCATTTGTTTTTGCTCTGCAAATGTCACTTTTCTGGTTTATTAGATGTGTATTATTCAATTAAATTAATGACATGTTTTATCCACATTGGCATAGGTAATTTGATTTTTTTTTTTAATGATATCCATATAAATTTCATGAAAATGGTTTTCGCTATGTAAGAGATGCTAAGTTTTATGTGATTTTTCTTCTTGGGGTTGAGAGTAGGACTAGGACAATTTTGGACCTAATATGCATATTTAGTTACCTCATTTGCTTAATAAGTTAGGAGGAATTTTTGGAGGGCTTGAGTAGCCAAAACATTTTTTAATTGAAGTGTGCAGTGAGTGTCCCAAGTGTTTTCTTCTTGAATTCTTCTAAAGCTACTAAAACTGGCTTTTCAAACAGATGATCATCTTTATGATACCCTTCTGCCTATATGTTGTTGCATAGTCAATGACAAACAAGATTTACATTTTTCACTGGCAAAAAACCTTTCCCATTGTCCCCCTTCCCCAAAAGTGCACAAATTGTGAATGTTTTGAGTCTTCAGGTGTATAATGATGCATTGATTATAGAGGGAGGGAAACATGAAGAATGTCTTTCTTTCTATCTGAGCATCTCCTCACTGGAAATGCTAAACTTGCTTGAAGCTACTTTGTCTTCCTCTTGATAGCCTTATGCACCACCACAATGTCAGTGTTGATAGAGCAGCTGGGTTTGCAACCCACCAGAGTTAAATTTCTGAGTTCTTCGGTGTTCCTTTTTAAATCTGGATGACTGCACAGTCTAAGATAAAAAGCACTGCTGGCTCCTCTTGTATTTATTTTTTTCAATGAGAACTTCTCCTCCTTAGAGGAGAACCTGTTTTAAGGTTGCAAATGCCTAACTTATTTGGGATGATAAAAGCTGTATTGCTCTTTTTATTTCCTAGGTTACTGGAAGACAGGGGCTGGTTTTTATTATTAGAGGTTTTGACTCGCTTACATTTCTAGGATTTGAAATAGATGGAGGGGGGAAAAATGACATACTGTTGTGAATACAGCAGACCTCCTGTCACTCATCTTAATTGTGAATAGCTTGTCTGAGAGACAGGGACCTTCTTTCTTTGAGCTTGAAACTCAGCAGGAGTTGGGTGTCAGGAGTTGGCACCAGTTACGTGTAAGATTTTGGTTTCTGTTCAGTTGTCAGTGCTGGAAGCCTTGTTCCTCAGAGCCAAGTACCAGCTGTTCCTGAGGCAGCCCATGCTGTGCTCTTCCTCCAGGTATCCTGAGATGTTTCTGTTTCTCACAGGTATTGTTAATGCAGTCGTTACTCCACAACAGGGCAATGTGTTGTCTAAGTAAAATATGGCCGTAGTCCATGCTGGTACTGTAGTGTCTTTTCCAAAGTTCCATGTCTCATGATGCATAGAGCTGGCATCAACTTGGGTATAACCTGTGCTAAAAGTACTGGATTATTAGATGTTTAAACTTCATTGCAGTGAATATCGTAAAAGAGAAGAAATTTTTTTCCTAGTGATCATCAATGAAACTAATACCTTGTGATGTTTATCTTGAGGCTTGAAAAAATAACATAAATCTTTTATTTCAGAGGTTAAGAAGATTATCAACAAAATACAGAACAGAGAAGATCTACCCAACAGCCACTGGAGAAAAAGAAGAAAATGTTAAAAAGAATAGATACAAGGATATATTGCCATGTAAGTCTGATTTACATGTTAATAGAAGACAAAGGAAAGGGCTTGTTATTCTCCGTGTATTTTGAATTTTACTTTTTAGTTATTACTGAAAGGCAAAATTGGAGATAATTTGCTGAAAGATGACATTATTAAAATATTTTTTTTTAACTTGGAAGGCAAAGTGCCTGAATATTCTTACATTTTATCAGGAGAGGTATCACCCGAAGATAACTATGTTGTGGTTCTGAAGCTGTATCGAGCCGACACTTTCATTTTAGCTCAGAATAGCTGAGAAATTTACTAGATGCTTAAATGTATGTTTTCCTTAGGAGCATGTTATTCATGGTAGAAAACAAACAAATGTCAGCATAAACTCTAGGTGAAATTTTAAGGAGGCTTAAGGAACCTGGTTTGAAGTAAAATAGATACTTTTTGCCTGTTCGTGTCTTGAAAATGGTCTTGGAGAACTTTCAATGCTGGATTAGCTTTGGTTTCTATTTTGCTAGAGTCCAAATGAAATTCTTTTTAATGTGCGGACACAGAAAGCAGGACTCAGAGCACAATTTAGATTTTAAAGCCACCAACATGTGGATATAACAGATCAGTGCTCTGAAACTACAAGACTATCTGTAACAGGCTCACTTTGTGTAGCTCCTGAGGCCACTTATTTCAGAAGCTTTCACTGTGCTTCTTGATCTGAAGAGCTGACAGTGAGATTAAAGGGTAGTCTTCTGACAAATGCCACTTCTCTTATCCCAGAAGGTCAGCAACAGGTACATTTTACTCTGCTTATAAGTTGGGAGGAAATGTTTGATACATGGAGTGAAAAAGACAGAGGAAGTTATTGTCATCTTATTAACAGTGTCCTGGCATTTTGGTAGATCATGAATGATATAGCAAAATCTTGGTAGCACCCAGGCTGAGTTGGTGAGACAGTAGCACTGCAGCAGTGAATGGCTGCAACTACAGCAGTAGATGAGCATATCTGTCATCTGCATGGAAATAAAACCTGAGTCACTGGGATCTGGAAGGGAACGAAGCTCACAGTGGGGAAATGAGTGAACTTCAAAGCTGACATTGAGGAAAATTGAAGGTATATTTTCAGTTCAAGTGAATGTCTCAAACATCCAAAAGCTCTGGCAATGAAGTGATGGGAGACCAGCTTGAAATGAAAAGAAGCAGGAGAAAGGCAAAGTATCATTGCCTCTCTCTCGTAAATCCAGGAAAGAATGTACATTTGTAACTTGATTGGAGATTAGTGCTGTATTTATCAGAAATTGTTACTGCTTTCAGAGAGATCAGTACCTCAGCACTAACTCAACACTGGCTTCAGAGTAAAAGATGCATGTTCCCATTGCAGTTTACTAAGCCATCCTAAATGGTAGTTAAATGCAGCATGGTGTTCACTGGTCCCCTGAAGAACCAATCAGTTATTGTGAACTGAGCCTTTAACTTATATAACAATATCCAAGCACTTAGACTTCAGAAGCTGAGAACTGCAGTGGATATTTTTGGGGGAATTCTGTTCCAGACCTTAAACGCTGTAGCAGATGAGCTGTGGCACACAGAGACAGGATGGCAATGTTGACATTTGGAAACTGCTCTAGAATTTTGGATCTAATGTGCTGGGAAGATGGGATCCCTCATTAGCCTGCTATTTTAATTAGTCTGTTCTGCCACTTAAAAGCAGGTTTTAGTATAAAGTCTACTATACCATTGCATGCTTAGAGAGTGTTCTTGCTTTTACAATCTGTGTATCAGAGTGTAACACAGTGTTTTAAGGGTTTTTCTAGGCCTTTTTATGAGTGTGTTGTCTTTAGATTTGTGATCTAAAAGTCTCGTAATTTACATTTGTGCTTTTTAAAGAAGCATTACGTGGTAACACAAATATATTTTTGTATGTTATGAGGACTGGCAGAAAAATTTCACCATTTTGCAAGCTTTTTGGAAGAGCTTTCTGAATAGAAATAACTCTTAGCATTTACTTCTTGTGGGCATAGTTCCTTGTTTTATTATCAGTGATGTTTTGACAAAGCAAAAAACCCAACTAACCATATTTTCTCTTTTGAAATATATTTGTTCTTTGTCATTTTCTTGAATTTAGGTCTAATCAAAGGTTTAGCAGCTGTTCTGTGGTTGAGGAATTGACCCTGGGAGCAGAAAGTAACAAATTGCTCGAGCAGCTGCTGTTTCTACAGATAATTCTGTTGCCCATTTAAAGATAATTTCTTTTCTGATATGGATTTTCAACTAAAAGAACCTCTATTGTAGAATAGTTTGAACAATTTTTATTTCATAGCTAATAAGTTTTGTTATCAACAAAAGCTGGAAGGACTGGCAAACCTGCCAACCACCTACACCATTTTAGTAGCAATCAAGTTGTTGTTGTTGTATTAAAGATGCATTTTTTTTTAATGCTAAAAAAAATACCAAAATATTTAGTTAATTCTGTCAACAAATACTAAAGCTATTTTTATATTGCTGAGGATTTTGTCTCCAAAGATCTGCTGTTTTTATTAGAAGCTTTCTCTGAGACAGTCAGTAATGTTTGAGGCAGAAACTTGACATGTCCAAAACCCCCTAAATGAAGGAATCTGCTGCTTTCTAGTTCAGAAGTACTGCAGCAAGGAGCCTAGCCCAGTGTTCGGGGGATAGGGGTCAGTCTGTGCCTGAGCAATACACCCTGGTGCCTGTTTCCTGTTGCAATATCTGATGGAGTGCTCCTTGGCAGAGACTTTGAGAGCTGCCAGCTGCTGTAACTGTGCACTGGTGTTTTATGCTTTCTGCTTTCCCTAAGTGTGCCTTAATTCTGACCACCATGATCTGTGTTAATATGGTGTAACTGCAGTTTTGATGGCTTCTGATTAATTGCATTTTGCCTCTTTGTAATGAATTGCTCTTGGAATTCCAGGAGATGATACCCTGTGAACTTGAGCATCCGAAGCACATAGCAGTAGGAGCTACTCTACTTTTCTCTACCTGAGTTGGTTTACCCATAATTCAAATGTACTGACTTGCTTGTGTGACTTATCTTTGGGAAATGTTCTTTAATGTACTATATATATTATATTTACTGTTGTATATTGATTTACCTGTGTTGTAATCCTTTTCAAAAAAATATTTTGGTTTTTTTTTTTCAGTTGATCACAGCCGAGTTAAACTGACCTTAAAAACTCCCCCACAAGATTCAGACTACATCAATGCAAACTTTATTAAGGTATGTGGTACAAGTTTAACAGTTCTTCAGTTCTTTTTAAGCTTTTATTTCATGCCAGGGCAGTTTTAATATTATAGTCTAACATAAGACTTTTAAGCTGTGAGGGAAGATACGCTTTTAATATGACTTGAATAAATTTGCAAACATGATGCCATTTATAACACAATTTTTAAAGCTTTGATTTTACTCCTAAGTGGAAATATAATGTAAAATACTTCATTTTAAAGTGGCAGGCGAGCAAATCGGAGCTTTATACCATAGGAAAACTCAGATGCAGATGTTTTAACAGGCGATGTTTTTAGGGACCATAAATGAGGTGTTTGACAAATTGTGTATGTTACTACACATTTTGCTCTGTTCATGGAAGAAGCATGGCCATGGAATTATATCTAACATTCTTAAAGAGAAGCCAGAATTCAACTAAAAGCCCGTTACAGTTTTGTTTCAAAGAATTTATGTCTTGAACTGTCTTTGTAACTTTATTCTGATGCTGTTTCTACACAGTACTTATTTTTCAGAAACAGGTGTTCCTGTAAATCTTTCTGCATGAATGTTTAGCTTGAAAAGCTGAATATTAAAGTACTGAAAATTTATATAAAACAAATTCTAAAATTCTGTATTTTTGAAATGTATTACTGGGAGGGAGGAACTTAAAATTTGTTCAAGAAGATGCTTTTTTGCAGAAAGATTTTTAATTTTTCATCAATGAATGTTAGAGTAACAAAATGCAGACTTAAAGGGAATCTTCAGAATCTGAACATACAGAAACTTATTTCCTGTGACAGTTTCTGGCAGTGCTGTAGCTGTTGTAATCTTGGGCTCCCTTGAGATCACCAGCAGAATTCCCGCTAATGTAATTAGGACTCATGTTTTGTATTCACCCTTCCTGTTGTATATAAAAAAAGGATATTCTAATTTTGCACAATTATAACCCAAAACCTTTTTTTAGTCAGTGCAGATAAATGTTCTTTATAAACATTAATGGTTCCTTTCTGCAATCCCAGGGAGTACATGGGCCAAAAGCATATGTTGCTACGCAGGGACCGCTAGCCAATACAGTCATAGACTTCTGGAGGATGATATGGGAATACAATGTTGCTGTAAGTACCTATAGAAAAATTCAGTGTTACCTTATTTATATGTGGCACTGTGATTGTGTATTTTTTGTCTGAGCTGGCTATTATTATCAAAATATTGATAGTGATTCAGATTATTTTCTTCCTAGGTCTTGCTTTTTGTAGTTAAATAGCATTAATGTTACTTATTCATTTTAATAATGTTAATTCAAAATAATAATTTTATTGAATGAATGTTAAGTACTTCATATTTATGAATAGGTTCTTGCTTGGTTACATCCGTCCTGTAGGACACCTTACAATTCTGGATTAATGTGGACTGACCTAATCAAATACAGAAGCAGCATGTGAAACAAGAAAAAAGCCCAAAACACCTACCTTTTTTTATGCTAATTTTGGGTTACTTATTGGTTTTTATATTCTACATCTGTTTAAACAGCTTTTGTCAGGAAACAGCTCATAAATATTTGTGGAAATTGCATATGTTTGACAAATTATTTGTGAAATTTTTTTTGAGTGGGGGGGGGTTGGACACTTGAATCATGGTTACTTACATTAACAAATATCTTCCCCATTGGTGCATTTTTATTGTGCTACTCATGCTTTCTGAAATAGCTGCACTTAAGAAATTTGATTGATGGTTGGGATTTGGGGGAGAGGGGTTGTTAATATTTTATGCACGCTGTGTCACTTTAAGCAAATACAGCTATGTTTCTTCCAGCTGGCAAATGGTTCTCTATTTTTATGAGTTAAGAATTTACAGTCAGACTGAATAAATAAGGTATTTGTACAGGATTACAGTGAATTTGAATTAAGCAGCCTTAAAGTGTTGTGTTAGTCATGTAGATTTTGTGAAGGATGAAACTTGTTTACTGTTTTAGAATTAAAAGAGCATGTGTATGCAGGAAAGAAAATATTATTAATAATTAGTCTCTTCCATAGTAAGCACTTAAAGTGTATCATTGTCTGCCTGATAAAGCAAGTGGTGAAGTGTAGGTGTAAGTCACACGATCTAAAAACATCTAACTGGGAGCATCATTTTTTTTCTTTTCAGATAATTGTAATGGCCTGTCGAGAATTTGAAATGGGAAGGGTATGTGTCCTAAATACAAGAATAAATGAGCTTTGCCCATATGGGGCAATAGCTGTGAAGCTTCATATGCCAAATGTGTAACTGTAATAATAATATGCCAGATGAAGTAAGAATGCATAGCTCTACATTTCTGTACATAGGAAATAGTGTGTGAGACTGCATTTTTTTGCCCCATTTGTAGGGTTACATGATTATTTAAGTGTAATCTTAGTGGAATATGTGTTTGTATACAGAACTGTACCAAGGGCTTTTTCTGACCATACCACTGTGGAAAAAGAGTGTCTTGCTCTTTGTGGGATGTAGGCCAACTATGAAAATCCTGAGTCCTTCAGAATTTCCTGTCAATTGATACAGCTGTAAAAACATTTTTTTTTTAAATCTCTCTTCCTTATTCTTATGACCTTAGAAGGAAATCCAGAACTGTGAATTTCCAGCTTTCACAAAAACTAAGCTTTCATTGCTCCCCTCTGTATGATGATTACGCATAGGTACTGGCAGACATGAAGTCCACATGCTAATTTACAAAGTGTCTTTTGCCGGTATTTATGTTGATTGACTGGGGTCTTGGTTCTTGTTTTTCTTTTGTTATCCAAGAGAAAAGTTATTTTACTATCTTAAAAAACGTCCAGAATAAGGCATTCAGGCATTGTGATTTTGTCTGCTCTCCTTTTGTTAATCATCTTTCAGTACCACGCATGAATTAAATTAGGATTCTTCACTTTAACAGAAAAAGTGTGAGCGTTACTGGCCTCTGTATGGAGAAGCAGCTGTAACTTTTGGACCATTTCGTGTTTCTTGTGTAAGTATAAAGCTTTATGAATTAATTTTCAAGTATGTAGTGGGTTTGTAACTTAAATGTTCAATGAACTGTTTGTAGTGGGCTTTTAAATTGTTCAATACTAAATTTTACACAAGGACTCTCAAAGGAACGTGCATATCTAAGCTGTGTGGTTTTTTGAATCCTCCATGATTGTTTTACTTTTTTGAAGAAGGGAACCTGTGTCACTTGGTCTTGTATCTTTTTATGTATTATTTCTTGAGCTTTAGATGATGTAGTCTTGAATGTCTGTACCATACTCAAGAAATCAAAGTCTTGTGCAGTTGTTTTGTCTGTAATGTCTTGTGTGTTCTGAATGAAGTGAAAGTAACACTGGAATAGGTTATTTTTATTAAGTTAATTAGCATGAAGTGCTTTTAGGTGTTCAGAAAGAGCTACCATGCCTGCTTATTCAGCTATTGATACTACTTTGAAATAGTCTAACAAGAATTAAGTACGCTTCATCTCGTCAGGAAAATATATACTTGCAAATTTTCATCTATAAAGGTTCTGAGTAACCTTTTCATACTGTAAGTTGATTCAAATTTGGCTGCTTTTTGCCCTGCTCCTTGTGATATTGGTGAAAGGGTTTTGTGCATTTGTTGTAATTGACTTCTTAGCTACAGCTGAGAATTTACCTTTAGGTACCCTGGTGTATGTGGGCTGCATTGCTTTAAAACCTGCAAAATGTTGCAGTTGTTGATGGGAGATGGTAAATTCCCAGCAGGAGATAGAAACACGTTAAAGCCTATATGCAGTCTCCTAAATTCTCTGTGGGAAGCTGTAACGCCAAGCTTTTAAAGGCATCTTCAAATTCTGATAGTAGTGATACTTGAAGTACAATAATATTGTTTGATGTCTGCAGTATAAACTTTCCTTGATATTCCAAAAAAGACTTGAAAATTCTGTGAGATAGAAGCTAGGTTCTTTGGCCACAACCAAGATAATTAGTGGTTCTTTCAGATGCACCCTTAAATGAAAATAATGGAAAAGGAAAATAAAGGAGAGATCACAGGATAGAGTGGTAAGAGGCTGAAGTTTATACAGCAAAAGTGTTATAGAGGGATGGCTGTGAAAGGCAATATGTAAATTAAAATTATGGAGAAATAAAGCAAAAGAGGTACTTAGAAATATTCTTACGTGGTTCATTGAGGACTTTGGAGTATACAAGACATTAATTTCAAAACTCACATTTTTAAGTAGAATTAACATGTTTGTGCAGCAAGCTAACTTGCTGGTGTGTTAATGAGTGTTTTGATTGCCTCTCTCTTGAGGAAATCATAAATACAAAACCAGTAAATTAAAAAAAGACACCTGAGCCTAAAGTTTTCATTATATCCCGTGTGTTGCATATTGATTTTTAATTTTTTTTTTTCCAATGCATTATTGTTTTCACATGTTTAGGAAGCTGAGCAAGCAAGAACAGATTACTTCATTAGAACATTATTACTTGAATTTCAAAATGTAAGTACACAGTCACTTCTGGTCTCACCTTCAATGGTTGCTCACAAGTCTCTAAAATGATACAATGTCAGAAACTCAAGAAAATATCTTCACTTTTTTAGATGCTGATTATGTATGTAAATGATAAAGTATGGTAAATGAGAAAGTTATGTTAAAATCTTAGTATATAAAGGAAGAATAGCAAAAGTCTTTGCCTTTTATCTATGTTCTTGTTTACCCAAATGGCTTAAGCTTTTCTTATAAACTTACACTGAAATGTCAGATGTCAAATGTCAGACTTCATTTGAATGAAAAGCATCTACCACTAAATGAAAACTGTAGAGCCCTCCTGCAAAAACACAAAGCATGACAGTATTTTACAGAATACCTGTCATTTTAATTGGCAACCTGCATTAATAAATGATTTATTACAGGTTAGTCTCATTTGTGGTTATGTTTTCTTTGGCAAAGCTTTGTTCCAGTTCAACAATGGGTATCACAACAGTTATGAAAACTGCTTAACCATGAGGGGAGTAACTTTGGGGAATAATTTTTGTCTGCAGTGTTTTTCTAGGAATGCATGAACTTAATCAGTTTGTTTCTGTTAGTGTGTCCTGAATACTCATAACTGACTGGGCTGTGAGACTGTTTAGATAACAGAAATTCTGCCCAGTAACCAGGGTTTGTGACATTTTTTTGACATGGTGCACTTCAAAACAGAGCTGGATACTGAAAACCCCAAACCAGAACCTGCCTTCCTTTTAATACCTCAGTGTTGTATGAACTAGTTACACCAGAAGCTAACCAATGTATATTTGGCTTGCCTGTCCTATACATGAAAATGATGTTTGGCTATTGACTTTGGGGAGTTCTGTCCTGATTAGATGCCTGTGTACTGCTTAAAAACTGAGCAGCAACAAAAAGCTACAGTTTCTGCTGAGCTTTTGATCTTAGCAAGGAAACAGAAGTTTGTTCCTATAAGAAACAATTTAACTGAAAGGGTTAACAAGATGTGTTGGTATTTGAAAGGTGCATCTGATAAAGTGGTTTTTCTTCAGATTTAAGTAGCAGATTTGCTTGAGGATTCCTGTAAAATTAATTACAGACTTTCAGCTTACTTCGAAGAATTCTAAGTGTAGCCTTGCACTGGGGAGGAAAAAGTGTATTTGTGGTATAAAGTAATATCCTTTTATGTTTGCTTTCAGGCTTTCCAGAATAATTATGTTTTCTCACTTCTGTAGCATTTGCAGTGGATTATCATACAAAAAAGAACTATGCAAAAGAATTTAAAATTTCCATAAATCTACGAAGTTATTTTAGTTTCTAGAAGGAAAACCAGTTTGACTGAAACTTGATTATTTTCAAGAACAAGCTTTGGTATTTTAGCTTATAATTGCCAGTAGAAAAAAGGACTATAAAGGCTCTTTTACATTTTTGATTTTCATGTAAGAAAACAAATCCTTTTTTTTTCCTGACCATTCTGCTAATGTGAAAAATCACCGGTCTTTTAAAAAGTTGTTAAGTGAAATTTCTTGGTGGACCTTAACAGCCAGCTGTAACTCTTCCTTTTTACTGATGACCTTGATTTTACATAATTGTCTAGATTTTAAAATTTGTGCTTTCTTAGGCTGTGTTTTCTCTTGTTTTAACTAGCTATGGTGTTTCCACAGAGCTGGGAAAAGTCAAGCATCAAAAATAGCTAACTTTCCATGCTCAAGAGGCCTGCTATGTTGCTTCTCACATAACTAAACAGAAGGTAGTGTAGGTCTTGAAGCCTGTAGAGTGTAATGTGGATCAAAAGCTTCATGCTCTCCAGTACTTTACTTGGAGGTGTGACAGCAGCATGGCAAGGTGCAGTAGAACTAGCTACTGCCTCTGCTGGTAGCTGCAGATGCTTTGGTTAATGACGAACGAGAGGATTTTCGGGGATTCAGGCAGCTGAGTAACTAAGCTGTTCTAAAGCCTGCTTCTTACCTTGCCTTTAGTGCTATTGTAGCTCCTGTTACTAGAATGAAAGTGTACCTATTGTTGCAAGTGTGATCTGTATTTAGATAAGGTCTCGATTATTTCTGTTGTTTTCTTAGTTTCCCTCTGTAAGCCTGTGCACATGTGCACACACTTTATTTTGTAATGTGACAAAACAACACCTTTGCCCCTATTTTTTTTTTCCTCAATTTAAGTTACTGAAGTACAAATAGAAAAACAAAGATCACATGAAAGATTCTTTCTCCCTTTCTAAGTTGTAGCTGTAAGGACATAGAATCTTTTCATATGGTGCAGCACTGTGGGTCCTTTAACCCCAACCCATATAATAGAGAGGGGCTTCTGAACTGTCCCATAGGGCATCTTCTTATGCATTAGCAGCACTTCAAATACGACTTCAGAATTTCTCTCCTGTTTTTTGAAGTGGTATAAGCTGTAAGGTTTTTTAATCCAGTAAATGACTTCGCTTGTCAAAGTGAAGGTTCATAGCACTACTTCTTTGGTACAAACTCAAATATGTGTTATCATTAACACCTTTCTCCTTGCCTCTCCCTTAGGAGACTCGTAGTGTCTATCAATTTCATTATGTTAACTGGCCTGACCACGATGTCCCTTCGTCTTTTGATTCTATTCTGGACATGATCAGCTTGATGAGAGAGTACCAGGAGCATGAAGATGTTCCTATTTGCATACACTGCAGGTATCAAATATATTTATCTTTTAATTTTTAAACGTTTTCATTTCTTGAAGTCTAGACTTTTGTGATGGGATGCACTAGTTTTGGTTCTAAATCAGAATGTATTAATTTTAGTTTAAAAAATTTTCTCATGTCAAAACTTAATTCAAAATTGTACAGGCTTCATTTTCTTAAAACTGATGCCACAGTGAAATTTTGCTTCTACTTCAGTTTAAGACAGAATATCAATCAGAAAAGAATGAGGCTTTGAAAGGGAACCCATTTCATGGTTAAGACGTAAATCCTCATGAGGACAAAACAGACTTTGAAGATTATTGCAAATCAGCTTGGGAGTAAAGGCTCCATTCTCAATAGGAGAGACTATGTAGCACATGCATCACTAAGAACTCTGTCTGTCTGTCTGTCTTCTAAGATGACAAAAAAGATCTTTAATGAGCAGGCTGTAGTTTCCAGTTGGGAAGTCTTCACTCCTGAATGACAGTTTCATCCTTGACCTGAAATTTGACTAACAGAAGAACTGTTGAAACTGAACTGCCATGAAAATATTTTGGTGAATTGACAGTTTCTGACAATTTATCTGGAAATCTTGCCTATTGTTGTTAATGCTTTTTAAAGCAACAGAAGTTCATGTATTATGTCAGGAAAACATTGAATTCAGATTTGTAAGTCAGGACATGTTAAATTCATGGGGGTCATTAACTATTTAGAGCTTACTTATTCTCTTCAAGGGCTGCATTCTTTTTTAGAGTGGTCACTCTTAAATGAGGTCTGAAACCATAAACTGATTTAGCACTGAAATCTATTTCACTTTGTCCTGTTCTTTTTGAATGTCAATATAATTGTAAATGTTGATTCTTTACAACAGTGTAATTGTAATGTAATAAATATGCATGAATTATAACTCTGCATGTGTAAAATAGAGGAATTCATACAATTAGGGGAAATAAATAACACGGTTTGCTGTCACTGTTAAACTTTCAGATGTATGTTTTTTAGCTAAAAAGCAGAAAATACAGATGTGATACTAAATCAGAAAAATGTGGCAAGTCTTTAAATGTATTCTGTTCTGCCATTTTGCATCATTTACCATTAAATTTGGAGAAAGCCACACCTGATGAAGCAGTAATAGCTGGGAATAGTGGGACAAAGAAAGAGGCACTAAAATTGTCAGCATTGAAGCATCTTTCATGACTGCAGTTCCACATGGCTGTGAAAACTTGCATTAAAAAATTTGATGCTGTGTTTTGCACGGCTGTTTTTTTTTATTTTTAAGACACTGTCGTGTCAGGCTGAGTTAAATTAAAATGATATTTGAGGGATTTGGATAATTTTTTTAATGTGGACTCTTGAAATTTAAGGCTTATAGTGTTTTTTAACAAATTTGAATAATATCTAACACCTAGCTGTTTATGTTCATAGTGCAGGGTGTGGAAGAACGGGAGCCATCTGTGCCATAGATTATACATGGAATTTGCTCAAAGCTGGGGTAAGGAATACTAAAAGAAGTTTTATGACAATCTGTAATTTCATAACAATGATTGAGCTTCCAAGTGTTCTAAAATAGTGAAATGTTTAAGGCATTCTGGAACTCTCTTGACAGGTTGGATGTTTAGTTTCATTGCATTCATGCTTTAGTATGAACTTACTTTCCTTTGACAGCAAGTTTTTACCTAAAAAGGTTGCTATAAAATTCTAATTTTTAAAACATTTATTTCAATATAAATTGATTTTTGAATCCAACTTTCTCAGTCTCTCTGATTTATTGTGCAGCTCAAATTTAAAGGGATAGCTTAATTCTGGGATTTTTAGGTTATGAAGCATTGTTAATGTTGCGGTGTCGTATTAATGACATTGGATGTCTCATTTTAAAAATGCTTGAAATGCTCTCATCTGGTCTGAATCAAATGTCAATTTGGAGTTGCTTTAAAAAAAAAATTAAATAGTTGCAGATTAGCTTTACCTATAAAAGTCATATTTTTTGAAGTTTAATGGCTTTTGTATTGTTGTTCTGACAGTTATGTCATTGTAATTAACTTGCTTCTGTATTTCAGAAAATACCTGAAGAATTCAATGTATTTAATTTAATACAAGAAATGAGGACACAGAGGCACTCTGCAGTGCAGACAAAGGTATAGTTTGTTTTAAAATGAATGTGATGGTATATCATTATTCTTTGTAAAGATCTGGTGCATTAATTTTTATCTGGTACCTTATTATAGGAGCAGTATGAACTTGTCCATCGAGCCATAGCACAACTGTTTGAAAAGCAACTGCAGAAATACGAAAGTTGTGCAGACTGGAAGATTGCAGATGGAGTGGTAGGTGTCTTTTCCATATGTAGCTGTTAGCTTCTGATGAAAATTCTCCTGTGAAGTTGTTTTTAAAGTGTTCAGTGGTGTGATCTTATTAAGTTCTCATGTTTTTTAAAGTACTGCTTGCATTGAAATAGATTAGGAGAGAGAAAAATAAGTTTGAAATGCCTTTGTCAGGAAGCTTCATGCTCTACCCTTTTAACAAAGGAGAAGAAAGTAGAAAAAATATTTTGCATTCACATGCGTTCACAGTATTTGAGGATTTTTCTGTCTTTCTGTCCTTCTTTAAATTTCATGTCCCCTATAGGATTTTTGTCTTTTTTATGTTTAGATATATTTTCTTGGATGTTGCTGGCCACTATGTGAAGAACGGCTTTTTGGATTAATATATTCTTTCTCTTCCACAGTCCAGAACTCTATACCACCCTTTGTCCCTGGGTTGTGTTTTGTTTGTTCAGTGATTTTCTGTCCCTTCAGTACCTAATTGGTATAGATTCCATAGCTCTCTAGATGTATTCAATTCTGGGATTAAAGGTGTCCACCCTTCTGCTAACTCCTAAGAATTTATATCAGTTCATGCAGAACTTATGAGGTCTTTAGTTATGACAAGAAGCCTGTTGACTAAATGCAATATGGAAAGGGCAGGCTGCTTTTATTTTTTACAGGTTTGAATAAGCTGATCTGTGATTTTTTTTTTCCCTAAGAAATGAGCATGAATATGCAGATTGACCAGCTTCATACAGAAGTGATTTCTAATTACTTGAGTTTTGATCATAAAATAATAGGTAGATCAGTCTACTGGATCTTCTGGTTATTTGACTTAAATCTGACCTGTGTCTGTGCTCTTACGTAGAATCAAAAATATCTCTTTATTTATTTGTTCCTATTACTATTACTATACATACTAAATTACTTACCTATTCCAGAACATGAGTAAGGCTATGGCATAATATCCTGATACTATGTCTGTAGCAAGGGCAATGCTGTCTTTAGCACAGCTTGAGAGATTTGCTGACTAATAAAACAAGACCAAATAGAAAATGGATAGGTAATGTACATGGGGGTGAGAGAGGGATAAATCCCAGCTCTGAAAAGGCACTGATGGAGTGTGAGTTTTGAGTTTTATTTGGATATGATCTTGGTTTATGATGAACAAATTGTAAAGGAAATTGCATTTTAGCAGTTACTTGGAAACTGGTAAGCACAGAGAATATAATGTCCTTGTGTGGGTACCTTGCAGCTTGGCTACTGACTGCATGTCAAGTCTGCTTATCTCAAAAGCATGTTACAGAATTTGAACATTAAGCAACTGGACAAGGATCAAAGGTATTGGAAGGCTCCATCTAAAGAACACCCAGACTGAGGTGGAGAAAAAATGCCTGAGGTTGGATATAACAGAGGCTGAGTAACAATGGAAAACTGATTCCTATTAATGTTTTCAAGGGGATACCAGGGGCACCTGAAAGACTTAATAAAAGAGCGACATTTGTATAAAAAATGCAACATGAAACTGCAGAGTTCCTTGCAGCTGAAAACCTGTATCTTTGAGATAAATATCTCACCACCTTGGATTCTTCTTCCATGCATTTCACTAACCTCTGACCTATGAAATTCCAAAGTTGCAATCTGTTGGAAAACATTCTGGGGAAGGATCCTTGTATGCCTGCTCTGATCTTATCCTTCCCTGGAAGTTCCCTTTTGGTCACTGCTGGAAGCAGGGCAAAGTAAATCTTTGTCTGACTAGGCACAGCCCATTTTGTGTTGGGAAATGATGCTTCTTCCTATTGTTGCTTAAATAATTCTGCAGGAAGGTTGAGGGGAAAAAAGTCTCGTAAGTGAAGAGTTTCTGTATCTAAAAACATGGTACTTAAATTTGCTGCTCTCCATTTGTTAGAAATTTTGCATTCAAGGAGTTAACTGGTATCGGCTTAGCTTCTGTTTCAAATATATAAGGGAAACCTCACATGTCCAGTTAAATATTTTCTCATAGTTTTAACCTGATTCTCAAAACTTTGAAGCTCACTTGAGACAGTGTTTTTGCTATTCTGACAAAGCTCCCTTTTTACCTCCAGGAGTGTTATGTAGCATCTGTTGTATATAATGTCTGAATTTCTCCAGAAATTTTTTAGTTTGTTTTCTTTTAAAAACCAGACAAACATTCTGGGATTCATCTTGGTTAAAAAACTAATTCTGAGGCAGAAAGTTTTCAAAAAAACTTTATTAAATACAATGTAATATTCTAAGGCTCCTTCACAGTTGTTACTCCGCCTGCAACTATGAAATCTTCATTATGTGAATGGTTTTAATTATGTCCAGTGAAAACAATTCCAAATAAAATTCATGTGCCTATGTTGGATATATTACTATTTGTTAAGTAGGAGATGCTACTGGGCTGAAGAGGAAATGTGTCATTTATTCTGTTTTGATAATACTGTGAAGAGCTGGAGTGCTCTGTAGGGTTGGTTTCATGGTTTTGTTTTCCAATTGCTGTTCTCATTTCAAGCAGTGCTTGAAATGGGTTGAGTTCCAGAGGCTGTGAGCAGGGCTTGCCAGTAAGATCCCAGTAAAAGGTTAATCTGATTGGCAGCAAGTGGCAGTATTCATGGGGAAGTAGCTCAGACACAATCCTGAACGTGTGTTCCTGTGAACTTGCCAACTTTGCCCTGCTGGGAACAATACTGTAAAAAGTCAACAGCAAGGCATGCAGTGTTTGAAAATAGACTTATGAAAGGGTTAGAATTTCCACTAGAATTTGATAGTTTCGAAACCATGTAAAAAATGCATACATTATGTGCTTTAATATAGTAAATGTATATTCTTACTGTACAGTTACACATATTGTGAATGTGTAGAACTACAAATGTTTAAAATAATACTAAGTATTTAAATGAAATGAAATAAGAAAAGCTCTGCTTGGATACTAATACTTTCAAGAGTACCCCACAGCAGCCAAATTTCAGGGTGAAGAATTGCTGCTCAGGATTGCCTTTTTTTGTGTGATAAGAAAAGAATTCAGATGCTAAATTTGATAATCAGAACTGTTCTCCTCCCCCACATAAGTACTTTCAAGTTACCAAACAAACTGGAACAGAGTCTTGGATCGAAGCCCTTCCCACTGAAATTCTTGATCATATTGTCATGTATTTCAATTCAGTAGCTGTGCTTCTCACCATCATTGGCTTTGTTAGTACTGCTGTGAAAATATTACACTTGGTGTTGTGTTTGGAAGCTTTGAAATATATGTGAGATCATTAGTCTTGGTCATCTGATATCAGTCAGATTTGTATCAGTAAAATATTTCATGAGTTATTTGAGAAGGTTCTTCATGAGCTGAAGTGAACTGTAGCTGTCTTGGAAAGTCTGAATCATGGAATTTCATCAAGTTGGATGTTCTGTTTGGAAGTCAGAAAAAGAAAATTGGTTAAAAGACAAACAACCAAGTTCACTATCTCTTCAAAAGTATTTCTTGTTGAATTTTGTCTCTTGACAGTACCAAGCATGTTACGGGACTGCAAGTCCTTGTTTTGCCCTTATCCATGAGCAGGAGCTTGTGTTAATAAACACTTTGTCCAAAATCGGGCACTGCTAGTTCTCTCCAGTACCTCTTGCATTTCATGCTGTAAAAGTGACAGAGTTCTGTTGCTGTGGTTGACTGCACTTTTAGAAGTCGTGGAGGAATCAGCTGCTATAAGAAAAATACTGTTATTTGAAACATTAATGGTTTAGAAACTGTAATTGACAAGACTTTGCTGTTCATATTCTTTTTGCTGTTTGGCAGTTTGGAAGGATATTTTTTGTCATCACAGCATTCTAAAAAAATCATATATTTCTTCAGAGACATTTATCTTGTTGCCTCTGTTGGAATGTTTTATTTAATCTGAGTCACTTGAGTGCATCATTTCAATCTGAAGTATTTCTCTTTTTATCCACTGATGCTCAGTGATTCCCATGCAGCTTTATGATAAGGGCAAAAAGAATGCCTCAATTCCTTTTAAGGGAAAACATGAGATTAGTTCTGGAGGAGTCTTTGCAGTAAATTTGCCAATATTTTACCAGTACAGAAAGCTTCTGAATGAAATTAAATATTTCCACTGTGAGTTCCCAAAGAAAATGATACATTGCAATTCCTGGACAAAAGGTTTTGCATGGTAGGCAGTGTCTGTGAAATCTCAGTCTGAGACTAAGATCCTCTATTTGCTTGAAGTTAATGACAAGTCTCTTTGGTGATTGAGCCAGTGGAGGAAGCAGGTGAGGGAAGATCCACCCTTGGGATGTGATAGCACAGTTTGGGCTACCTTAGCAAGCTGGATTCAGACACTGCATCTGCCATGAGAATTCCTTGTTTCTCTGCACTGCTACAGGAACGTAAATTACTCTGCATTTTAGTAGACTAGGGGTAATCTACGGTTCAAGGTATTTGAGTTTATGGTCTTGTCATTTGTTAATGTAGTCTTTCATAGGTAGATATGCACATGTCTACATATGTGCAATTTAACAGCATACCTAGAAATTCCTAACTATGAGCATTTTCACTTGATCTCAGTAGCTACTCCCTCAGGGGAGTAACTCCAAGGAGATTGAACTGTTGGGCATTTGATGCATATAGACACAAAGGTTGGGGAAAGATCCTGTTCTTTTGTTTACCCACGTTGCAGTGAGAAGCCTGCCCCAGTAGGATAGCTGTCTTCTGGGAGAAAGCAGGGTGCTACACAGAACACTTAGTGAATTGTACATTTGTTAATCCATTTTTAAAACATTATTCAGTATGATGACCCCTGAGAGCTATGTATGTTGTCCTGGTTTGTCTAAGCTGATACTTTTAAAAATTGTGCTCTGCCTGAGAATGCAACATCTGTTTAGAGAAGCAAGGGAGTGTTGACTGATGTTGATAAGCTGTGCTTAGGAAGGCTGTGGAAGGCTTTTTCTTAATACCACCATCTGCTCTTCTCAACAGATGCAGTCATCCCAGTGAGATACCCTATATTCACTTTCAGAGCTGAGCTTCCTCGTTTCTGCTCCATGCTAGTTTTTCTGCATGTTTGCCTATTCACTTATTTTGATATATGACAGGGAAATCTGTGAGTTGGTGTCACTCAAGGGTGATAAATACTCAAAATACTGGTTATTCTCTATTATTTGTAACACAGAGCTGAGAACAAGTAACAGGGAATGACTTCTCTAAAAGTAAACAAACCTTCACAGAAACATCAATCCATTGAGCTAATTAAGGAAAGTAGCAAAATACCTCTATTTTTTTTTTTTTTTTTTTTTTTTTTTTTTTTTTTTTTTTTTTGTTATTTTTTTTTTTTTTTTTTTTTTTTTTTTTTTTTTTTTTTTTTTTTTTTTTGGTGACAATAATTCTTGTAATCATTCTTGCTCTTCATTCAGTGTAACTAAGTGAATGGATCTGGAGTTTAGCCTGATGCACAAGTGAAAACTTTTGAACACCTCTCTGCCTGAAGCCTTCCCCGTGTACAAAGTTGGGGTAACCACTGGCTTTTCTGGTGTTAAATTTAAAAGTACCATTTTGTATGTGGTAGTTTTCTTGTTGGGTTTTGTTTGTTTGGGGGTTTAATTTTTTTTTTCAAGGAATTGTTTTTGTAAACTCTGTGATTGTGTATGCCTTGGACATTTGAGTTTATATACATTTTTGAAAGGATTATACATATGTTTTATTACCAGTAGTAAAAATGGCAGTGCATTTTCAGCTACTTCTGCCTATCTCAACTAGAAACAGCTTCTTACTGTATACATGGAGTTTTAAAAAGCTTTGACATATGTTAGCTTCTTTAATAAGCTTTTTTTTCTGCCTGTGAGAAAAGCATATCTCAGGAAACATTCTGTTCACAAACACTTCACATTACAAACATGGAAGGACAGGGATGCAGCTGCTGGCTTGTTTTCTGGACAAGTTAGTCTAGAGCCAACAGGCACACCCTTTCCCTTGCCAATACCCTTTAGAAAACTGAGTGCATAAATAAGAAATATGTTCCTGAAAACTTTTGTGCTGGTGGAACTGAACTGGGAGACTTTTCTGATCTATTGTAGGATGGAGAAGGTGGTGAGGGGGAGGAACTCTTGTGGAGTCTCGCTCTTTCTAGTGTCTTTGTGCCTTATGAAACTGGGATGTGCTGTGGTGCTGAAGCAAGGCCAGCAGCTCACTCTGCTCTCAGGATGCAGTTGTTTAGGATGCATTTGTTTCTAGCTTTGGTTGTTAGTAATTGTGAATAAGGGGAGCCTTTTTAGTACAATACCAACGCATTTAGTGCTATCTATAGTAACGAATACATATGGGAGAGATTCAGTTTGCCTTGCAGAACTCGGGGAAGTGGGGAGGAACACGACAACCATTGAGCAGGAAACAGTTTATTGTTGAATACTGGGAGCCTCAGCATCTTTGGCACCAGCCTTCAGAATGGTCCTCTGCCTAACGTCCGTGTTTGTTAAGGGCAAAATGATCCATATTGTCACCCAACCTGATGTCAAAAAGACTGGGTTGGAAATTCATGCCCCATGGTAATGTTTGCTGTGCTGGGGACCTCAAGGCTGAATGCAAACCATTGCAGACATACCAATTTTTTTTAAAAAGCAACCCACATTCATATTTTTCCCAGTCAGTAGCTGCATCCAAAGCAGCGTGGGCAGCAGCTGAAGGGAGGTGATTCTGCCCCTCTACTCCATGCCTGTGAGACCCCACCTTGGGTACTGCACCCAGCTTTGGAGCCCCCAGCACAGGAAGGACATGGACCTGTTGGAGCGAGTCCAGAGGAGGGACACAGAGTGAGCAGTGCACAAACAGGTCTCCTATGAAGACAGACTGAGAGAGTTGTGATTGTTCAGCCTGGAGAAAAGAAGGCTCCAGGGCAACCTTATTGTGGCCTTGCAGTACATAAAGGGGGCTTATAAGAAAGATGGGGACAGACTTTTTAGCAGGGCCTGTTGCAGTAGGACAAAGGGTAACGGTTTTAAAGAGGGTACATGCAGACTAGATGGAAAGAAGAAATATTTTATGATGAGGGTGATGAAACTCTGGAACAGGTTGCCCAGAGAGGCTGTAGATGCCCCGTCCTGGCATTCCTGACAACAGTCAAGGCCAGCTTGGACAGGGCTCTGAGTAACTTGATCTTTTTAAAGATGTCCCTGCTTATTGCAGGGAGGTGTGGACTAAATGGCCTTTGAAGGTCCCTTCCAGCACAAAGCATTCTATGATTCTGTGAAAACCAACCAACCATGATTGACTGCTGTGGGAGCTTCAGTTGTGTTCATTTAAATGTGAGTGGCTTTTATCTGCTAATTGAATCTTATGCCAAAAAAACCCTGATAGTTACAGCTAGTGGTCAGCAGGACAATGAACTCCCTGTGCAATTTCCCTGAAAGGGCTAACACAATCTGTTCATTAAAGAACAGTAGGGTATTTCTGCTGGAGTACTTGTGCAGTATTATATTTGACAGCAAGTTAATGGGGGCAGCTAGGGAAAAACAGTAAGAAAGATCAAAAGATTTAATCTTTTTCTTCACAGGTAAAGCTCCACTTAGTACACTGAGGAATAGGATTTGATAATACACTCTTCACGGTAGCCAACAGTGGTATGGTGTTGGGACTGCCTCTATGGGAGCTTCCTCTATTGAGGGCTCATCTTGGTCTCTGTGGGGACCACCCCCTGTCCATCCACCTGCAGCCATCCAATGGGTGGAGGAGCCTGGGTCCGAGAGCAGCCCCATGGGCGAAGCCCAGGTTCAAAAACCACTCTCCCTGGAATAACCACTCCTTTATTCCAGACCCTTCTATCCCTTCTATGTTTAGTGATTGGTGCATATTGGTCGTCTCCTCCCTTATTGTACCATAATTGGTCCCATGTCTCAGTGTTCCGCCCTGTACCTTTTACCCCATTCGCTATTGTCCCGGGCACCACCCCTCTCTTCCCTCCCTTAAAAACCTCTGCACACCCCGATTTCGGGGTCGATCCGGTGGGATCCGCCCCTGTTAATAAACCTTTTGCGTGGTCCTCGGATTGGCCTCCTCGCAGTTCTTTGCTCCTCGGTGCTATCTGGTCCTGCCACCAGCGCCTCCCTGCCAGGGGAGCGTGCACCGACCGCAAGCGGCGGCTTTGACGCTCCGACGCCGGCACACGCGGACGCGGCGCGAGCGCTCTGACTCAGGCACGCGCTGACGCGGCGCGTGGCTCGTGACTGCGAACTGGTCGCGCGGCTGAGCGCCCCAGGGGCCGAGGGGGCTCCGGGGGCCGGGACCACCCCGGCCGGCGCGATAGTATGGTAACTTTTAAGACAACTAATGGAAATTTAAAACATATAACTAATCAATCTAAATTTAAGTGAGGTTAGTTAACTGTTGCGGCAAGTTATAGTTTATCTTCCAAAGCAAAAATTGTTCACTGGATTCAAATGCAACTGTCACATCTGAAGCAGAAATTTAACAGGGAATTCCCTTTTGTTCTGTAAGGCTGAAGAAGGTCAGTTTCTGTCACCAGTCTCAGCAGGTAGGCCGGCAGATAGCAGACCCTGTTGCCTGGACGTGGTATTGTGCTTTGAAATGTATTACACTGATTTGGGATGTTTACTGTTCTTTTTAAGATTGCTTTTCAAAAGAGAACTCCTGAAAGAAAAGCCTTTAGGTAAAATAAGCATTAAAGTTAAGATAAGACTAAGGTCCTCCTTGGTTTTGTTGGGTCTTTGGTTGTGGCACATATTTGGAAATGGTATGTCAGCTTTAGACTGTTGCGTGTTCTGTTGTGATTTTTATACATATATGGTTTTTTCCTTATTTTTGCTGAGTGGCTGGGATGTAGTTAAATACTGTTCATAGCCACTCTTGGGGTGCTGTGTTTTAGATCTGTGGTGAAAACAGTGCTGATGGTTGTTTGTAACTAAAGCTGCAGCTATTGCTGAACCATGTTTCAGGAACTGGCAAAGGCCCACCTGTAGAAGGTTATGAGTGATTGCTTTAGCATTGCTTGTTTGATTTCTTTTTATCTCCTCCCACTTTTCCTTTGCCTGCTAAACAATTTTGTCTTGACCCACGAGTTTTCCTGCTCCTCCTCTTTCCCCTCCAGGGGTAGGGTGGAGAAATGAGAGTGAGAGTGGCTTTGTGGGGCTTAGCTGTCTGCCCGGGTTAACCCACAACAATATTTTACATGTATATACATGTAAGTGTGTATGGATTTATAAATACATGCATATATAAAATGTATCTTTTATATTTATGGTCCTAAAGTGAAATTAAAATCTTCGTGCTTTGCTGAGTAAAATAAACTTTCTTCTACACAAATGGGGGATTATTTGAAAGTGTTTTAGATTGATGCATTAGGTGACAAGTGGGTAAGATCCTTTTCATTTTCTTACTGCACTGTAGATTAGTCTTATCTTCATTGGAGTGATTGTACAAGTAAAAATAATTAGACTGACTGGAAAATAAATGCTTTATTATCCAATTATTAATTTAATTATTCAATGTGAATAATTGGAAAGGTGTATGAGAGCTTGCTCACTACTAAAGAAAGATCAGTTTTTGAGTATTTTCTCTAGTGGATTGTTCAATGGCAAGCAGACCAAAATCTTCAATCAGAAGAATTTGAAGTTGGATACACAAGATAAAAAATAATTTTGTGCATTTAGAATAGAGTTTTGAAAGTGATCTCTATATGATAGCCAAAAATAGGTCATATTGTTATATATTATTGCCAAATGTCATTACAGGTCTTTGGACCTTACAGTTCAAATACAGTATGTATCAGCTTTACAGCCACGAGTAAAAGTACCCTTTTTTCTTTTAATCAGGATGAAAATAATACAGAAAATGCTGTCAGTTCTTCAGATGCTGAGAAACAGGATTCTCCTCCACCAAAGCCTCCACGGACCCGCAGGTAGTTAACTGTGTTCATACACTATTTTAAGCTGAAAGATGAATAAAAAGTAGAATAAAGCTACTGATACTGTAAAGACTTAAGATGAATATGTTGTGTTTATAAATAGAAATCTACATAATGTAAATAGAAGTCTTGTGATTGACTCTAAATATAAGCTACAATATCTTTGTGAAGTCTGTGTTTAAACATACCAACCTCGCAATGATTATCTGTGAGTAGACAAGCATACACCTTTACTAGTCAGATATGTTAGATCTACTTGTGTTTTAATTCTGCTAGGTGATAGTAGCAAAAAAAACTTAAAATAGACTCAAATAATGACTGAACCCTCATTTTTGGAGACAAAACCATAGTGGAACATACCCATTCCAGAAAAATCTCAGACAAGTACTGCTTTTGACTAGAGTATGGCAACCAAATGCTGATATTATTGAGAAGAAGAATTGGTCTCACCAGTCCTTTCATTCAGCAGAGGAAAAAGAAAATCTTTTCTAACTTTTAAAACGCACAGACATAGCTTTACAGAAGCCAAAACTAAATCTGAACCAACAGATTCATCAGCCTAAAATGGGTACCCAACCCAAGTGTTAAGACAGCTAAAGAAGCAACTCTCCTGAGCTAGGTGTCCAAGCCCCCCAGCTGCCTTGTGGAGGGCTTATAAGGGCCTTTGGCAGGTGATCTTGCCTATAGTGTTACATTGGCAGGTGTTACATTGCCTGTAGTTAAATAGACATCAGGTGAGTGCTTGGGTTTCCTAAAGTTGTAGAATGACACAACAAACCACCAGCCAGTTGATATTCTTGTATAACATTTAGTTATAAGTAAAGTATAATTTCTATAAAATAAAGAAAGAAAGAGATGGAAGTGAGTTGGGGCTTTTTACAAACAAGTTACATGGTTGGTGCTATGTAGGCAATACATTTTTTACCTTATTTGGATTGATGGTAGTGTGATTGTATTCAATTATGTGGATTAAGATGATGACAGAGGAGTTAGTTAACCTGTATTCATGATGACTTCCAAGTCCTTGAAACTTCATCACTGAGCTTAGAAATATGATTTCTGTCCAATAGGTAATCTCCTTACTAGTGTTCCTTGAAATAATCTTAGGTGTACCTTAGTTTTTATCATTTTTATATATTCATGTAATAGTAACATATGTATAATTCATGTAATTCATGTTTAAGCACACATCTGTCTTATCTGCACTGCATTGTTCTTTACTTGCTGTATTAAGTTAAAATCTTTTAATCTCTCCTTAAAGCCTGGGGTTTTTTTGGGCCTGTTTCCATAAACTCATACTTTCCCATCTGCCAGCACTGGCAGGCAGATTGGTTTCTTAGAGGTGAATAAATGGAAGCTTTTAGCAAAGCTGTTGTCTTTCTAAAATGGAGATTATTTTTGAAAAACAATTAATTAAACCCCTCCTGGAAGATGCTTCTGAGGAAAGACTTTATTTGCTATTAGCCACATCTGCTCAAAATACCCACTAATGAGCATGTTTTTTTCTTGATGTGGGGGATAATTTTACAAATCTACAGCCTGATTCAGTCAAGACATAGAGCCAGGTTTTGTGTATTGTAGATGTTTTGGCATAGGTTAACATCCTTTTCCTGGGGAGGATGGGAGAGCAGAATCAGTGAAACATTCTAATTCAATCCCCATATGCAGAAGGAAACATTTTTAGGTTGCTAGCCAAATGTGTACTTGAGTTTTACATGCACCGTCTCTGAAGAAGTTACAAGCAAGTTGCTAAAGCTACTATTTTTGAAAAGAAATAAGGCTTTTAAATTCTTTATATTCTATGTTGTAGATAGCTTTAGAATGTGCATTTAGTAAAGTAAGCTGCATTTTTTTAATGGGAAGGTTTAACATTTGCTTTGTTTTCTAAAGCAAGAATGATTATAGGGACTGATAGAGCAGATTACTGTGGGCCAGCTTGGTTTCCGATGAACTTGCCTGAGATGATCCTGACTGAGCAGGAGAGAAGTTGGTTTTTATTCCTTGGCCTCAGGGCGCTTGTTTTCCATATTGTTACCAGACTGAGCCATGTTTGCTTAGACAGTAAAGTTTATGATGCCTGTTAGTTTTTTTCTGATGGCCCCAAGTCTGCTGGATGATGGTGACATCTCCTCTGCAGCCCTTTCCTCTGGCTAACCACTCAGGACATAGCAGAATTGTTCTGTGAAGGTGGCTTTCTCACTCTCTCTTGTTGTGTTTGGGATATTGTCATGAAATCCTCTCAGTATCTTCTTTAAACTTGAAGATCTCTTCCTCTGAAAGTGCAGCTAATATCATGTCAACTCTCATGTCTGTGCTAAGGATGAGATGTCATTAAAGACTTTTACCATGCAAGGTAGGGAGCTTACTCAGAGAGGTATAATTAATCCTTTTAGTACTTGCTTTGGCCAGGGCATGTACAGGGGAAGGAGTATGTTTGTACTTTCTAGGCTGTTTTTATGTCTTTTTCTTCTTGGAAGTTACAAGTATCTTTAGGCTATTGATATTAAATTGATATTAAATTGGTATTTTATTTACTTAGCTCACCATGAAGCATCTAGCTATACTTGTTTTGCAGAGGTTTTGGAATTGTATTGCTTTCCAATCTTTTATCTCCTTGTAATGCTTTAATGTAATTAAACTTGCTGTACAATATGTGAGTGTAGTCATTTAGCTTAATGTCTCTGTCCATTTGAAGTCAACATAAAAAAAATTCTAATATTACTCCTTGATTGTTGCAGAGGTAAACAAGAACAATTCATTAGCACATACATCAGCACCTTATTCTAGAAATTGCTTGGCTTGGGAGTTGATGATCAATTCTTGTGAAAGTCACCTTTCTTTAGAGGACTTGAGGGGATGGAAAGCCTTTGTTAGACATGTTTTAATTATTTTCAGGTTAAGGTAGGAAGAGGACGTAAGTAAGGTTTAACTTTTTTAGATATAAGACTGCAAAAAACCTAAGTTTTAAATTTACAGTTTAGGACTGTACTTGATTTTGTGTGACTGATGCGTCAGAATTCAGAGGGAGCACCTTAATACCTTCAAGTATTAGTCCTTGAAATATTTGTGTGCTCAGTAGTTGCTTCTAAAGTATTTGGAAAAAGAGGTGGTTTATTTTAGTCAGGCTTGGTTGCAAAAAGTTTTTTATTTTCAAGTTCAAATGCAGTTTGAAATCGAAGCATAAACTTAGACAAAATCACAAAAAGCAAAGATGATGTAACAGCTTTTTTGTATGCGGTGTAATGAAGAGCTACCTGCTGTCTGAAGGAGAAAAGGTGAGATACTGTAGCAGTTTAACCTCTCATCAGATTCTGTTTGAACTTAAGTCTAATGATAGTAAATACATTTCCAGGGTTATGTGTTATTCTGTTTCAATTCAAGCCCTGCAAACCATTTCTTTGCATCTCCTGCAAAGCTAAGATAAAACTCACTGATGGGTGTTCCTTCTTAGTTAGTTGTCTCTAATTTGTATGCCACCATTAGAAAAACCAAAAAGCCTCAGTAAGTAAATTTCAAAAGATAAATTCACCAGTTGGTTATTTTTATTAATTCATTGTACTTTTATATAAATTATTTGTAGTACATTTGCAACAGCTTCACTCACTGGAGTGCAGCTTTTCTTTCACGTGGATGGCAGTGATTTAATGCTAAAGTAGAATAATGTGGTTGTCTAGCTTCAGCCTGCTTATGTTGAGTTTAATTTTCCTATTTTAATTATGAGGGAGGATGTAGAGCTTGCTATCTATTTTTGGTTGCTCATAGCAGCTGCATTCCATGACCTTGGCATCACTCTCTTTTATTTGAAACACCCTACAGTATGCTGCATAGAATAACCATGGATTACTTAATGCTTTTTTCTTTTGAACACTGGCCAAGTTTCATTTAAACCTAAACCTATTGTGCACAGTTTTAATAATATAGCTCTTTTCCATTAGGAGTAGAATGGCTTAGATTTTAAAACATTCTAAAAACTTGTAATGTATTGCAGAGAAAGCAATAAATGGCTATTTTCATGTATACATTTTTGGTGGAAAGCTCTGGGAAGGCTTTTTTTTTTTTGACAAATCATAGTACAAATTGACAAATTTTGTGCAATTGTTACTAGTCATTTTAAAGTAATTTTAAAAAGTTGTTATTGCCTAATTCATGGTTTACCTGACACCTGAGAAGCCACTGGCACTAGGGCACTGCATCAGCTGCTCAGGCTGTGTGGCAGTAAAAGTGTATGAAAAAGCTGCCTCGGTCACCCAGGGAAATTCCATATCCAGCTGTAAATGAGGAAGTGCCGAGGCAGTGGCATTCCAAGATAATCAGGAGCAGTTGTATCTGAAGAGGCACTTCGAGGCTGAGTCATGGCAAAGCTTTCTATTTTTTTATCACACGGTGAGATTTTGCAAACGTATGTGTTTATTTAAAGGTCTAATACAGGAAAGCTTACTTCTCTTACTTGAATGGCCTGGCTTTCTTTGGTTCACTGACTCTTTTCTGTCTCAATTTCCTCTTTCGTGAGCTTTCTGTTAGTTTCCTGGTATTTTAACTCAAGCTGGTTTTACTGCCTCCTGTTGTTTTCAATAGTATTAGTAGTTCATCTTCAGATAATTTTCTGCCTCTGGGCACAGCTGTTGAGGGACATGCCCAAAGACAGCATTATGCAGCAGCCCAAAATGCCCAAGATTCACAAGAGTTTTAGAAAAAGCTACTGCCAAACAGAGATCTTCTGAATGTGTACATATCCTAATATTTCTGCTGTGTGGAAACAAACAAAAACATTATTTGCAATGCAGAACATGTGAAATAGTAATATTAAAAATGTCAGTAAAATGGAAAAAATGTTACCTATTGGCATCTGTTTCCCAATTTAAAGAGAAAAAATACATTAGAATGCTATTTGGGCACCTCAGTTGCTGATGACAGATATCCTTCAATATTAATAAGGCGAAGAATGATTTTGGGAAATAATTTCTCATTTCTTCACTGTAAGCTCTCATTTAAGAGTGAAGGAATGGCATTTAACTTCAAACGTAATGGGAAACATTATAGTAGTTCTGTTGAGATGTATAGGAGGAAGTTGTTTAATCAACTTTTGGGTTGCTGATTTGTGCAGCATTTCCTGTATCATCAGTTCTAGGGATACATCTAAGGGAAGTGTTTGAATACACGTGGGGCTCTGTTTACCAGTGGATCAAAGGGTGGAGTGATTTCATTGTAATTGGTAAAGAACTTAATGAATTTTGACTGGTATTGTGGACTGTCTTAGGGTGACTATAACTTTGTTATATCTAGTTTAATGCTAATTTTCTCCTTTAGCCAATTGTAATGGTTAATGTTAGGTCTGTACCAGATCAGAAATTAGTTTTGCTGATTGCAAATAACTCAGGGTCAGGAAAATCAGGTCAATAAGGGAAAACCATGATTTTCAGTAGGAGGATTTAGTGGAGATTACTGATGAGCATCACTGCTGGTTAAAGGGGGTGTGTAAACATTTGTGCAAGTGCACTCACTCTCTGTCTCCCTTCCTGTGTTCCCCTCCCCCATTTGGAACAGAGGAGAGAAATCCAAGAGGAGGGAATTCTCCTGTCCTTAGTGTGTATTAAATTGGAGCAAGACTTGCATCCCCCCCCTTTTCTGTCTTATCTTTACTAATTCAGGCAAGCAACTTATTCTCAAGCTTATTCATTTTTCAACAACATCTAGAGGCGAGAGTTCCCAAATTACTTCTGTTAAATTGCTTTGATGTGCTTTGTATTCCTCCAGTTTTAATGTAAAGAAAAACAGCAATATACAAGTGCAAGGAGGAGAGGAAGAGAAGGAATTTGAGGCCCAACTCTTTGTGACAGGAGTCAGGCAGAAAATGGAAGAGATCACCCAGAACTGCAAGGGGATCTGGGGTTTTCCAGATACAAAGATACAGGAAGTTTTAGAAGATAATTTGGAAGCTGGGAAGCTTGCAGTAGTTCAGGGGGTTAGGATTTTCACAACCTGAGAATCCAAATGGTTCTCTTTAGTACGGGAATCCCTTGTATAAAGATTTTAGTTCTTCAACCCATACTGCTATAGCTTGGTGCTAACAAAGTTACAAGGATGAAACAGATACTATAGCCTGTCCCAAGTCAGGTGTGCTTTTAGTTCTCTACAAGACTCAATTGTGAGACAGTCCCAGGGCTTTTTTTTTGTTTTAGGTTTTTTTCCTATATGTCATGATAGTCTCAAGAATTTGCACTGGCTGAGTCCTTCTTAGGCATGGTTTGGAAGTATGGGAGCCAATAGTATTACTTTGATTTTGCTTGTCTTGTGGCATGCAGACAAATAATGAGAGCCTGTCTGATGCCTTTCTCTTGTAGGCAGAGTTCTTGTGCAATTGCATGGTCCTTCTTATGCTGGAGGGTCTCAGGAGAGCAGAGTATAGAGGCAGAGTAGAATTCCCTCCTTCCACCTGCTGGCCACTCTGCTTTGGATGCAGCCCAGGACATAGTTGGTTTCTGGACTGTGAGTGCACACTGCTGGGTCATGTCCAGCCTCTCCTCCACCAGCACCCCCAAGTCCTTTGCCACAGGGCTGCTCTCGATCTGTTCAACCCCCAGCCTGTGTGGACACCAGGGGTTGCCCCAACCCAGGTGCAGCACCTTGCACTTGGCTTTGTTGAACTGATGGTGTTCTAATGGGCCCACCTCTCAAGCTTGTCCAGGTCCTCCTGGATTTTTAAAGGAATGGAAATTATAAAAATGCTCATCAGTTATTTCATCAGTTATGCTAAATGTTTGTAGTCAACTACTCTGCATCCAATCTGACCATATGCTTGAAGAACTTCTCCTTTTAACTAGCTTGAGATGACCTGCCCTTATAAGTGCTGTGGTCTCACTAATATGCACTGTGATTTGGATCATATATTCTACTGTGAATATTTTTTATGTTGTACGTACCTCATGTCGGCTAAATCTGGTTTGTGACTGTGCAGAGACTATTAAATACACAAACGTAAAAATAAAATCCTCTTGCGCATGTGCAGAAAAATAAAATTGAAGGAAGATATTCAGTGTTAAGTGGGCTGAAGGATTTTTTTAAAAACAAGACTTTCTTGGCTTTATTGAAATTTGAATTCCATATGTCAAGTTTCTCTGAGCCACTTAAGGAAAAATGTAGTGAAATGCTGCCACAAGAGGGCCTGTCTTGCAGCATTGTTGAAAAAACACTTCTGAGAAAGGATGTGAGCAATCTTTGAACTATTAGTGAGGATTAGTTGTGGCCTGAATGAATGTCTTTGTGATATTCTGAAAGACATTTTGAGTGTGTTGACTTAATTCTTGCCTACCCCACTAGTCATATTCTATAACCATTGTCTGTGTGCAGTGAAAGCTCTGTGTGGAGTTTGATATTGGTATGACAGCATTAACTACTGCAGTGGGAGATGGATAGATATCTAAAATCTTGTCAAAATCCAGAAAATTCAGACAATTGTGTTTTGGTTGTTTTGCAGTTGCCTTGTAGAAGGAGATGCTAAAGAAGAAATCTTGCAGCCTCCAGAGCCTCAGCCAGTACCACCAATCCTAACACCATCTCCCCCATCAGCTTATCCAACAGTCACTACGGTGTGGCAGGACAATGACAGATACCATCCAAAGCCAGTTTTGCACATGGTTTCATCAGAGCACTCAACAGACCTCAACGAGAATTATAATAAGTCCACAGAACATTCAGGGAAGAATGAACCCAGCGAATACGCAGAGAAGAGGCTGGAGCGCAACTTAAGTTTTGAGATCAAGAAGGTACCTCTTCAGGAGGGACCACGAAGCTTTGATGGGAACTCCCTGTTGAACAGGGGACATGCAATTAAAATGAAGCCCGTGTTATCCGGTGTAATTGATAAGAGCTTTAAGCCACAGGAACAGATTTCAGGGGATTCATTTGTAGATGCCCCTCAAAACTCATGTATGGAATACAGCGTGCCACAGTCTAATACAGCCTTAATACCTTCACCAGAGAGTCTGCAGAGTCAGCAGGTGTCTGATACCCCACCCAGACCAGATCGTCTGCCTCTGACAGAAAAGGGACACGCCACGTGGTCACTACATGGGCCTGAAAATGCACTGCGTACATCCGTGTCTGAGGAGTTGTCTTCAGACACCTTGTGTCATGGTGTTAAAACTCTCTCTCTAGTATCAAACACCCCAGTTGAACATCCTTCCAGTGATACTGTTGATCATACTCCTCTTTCTGTTCGAGCACCCCTCTGTTTTACTAATCCTCTCCATTCAGATGATTCTGACACGGATGAGATGAACTTTGATGGAGCCATGAGCAAA
This sequence comes from Dicrurus megarhynchus, assembly GCA_013399195.1. Taxonomy (NCBI): domain Eukaryota; kingdom Metazoa; phylum Chordata; class Aves; order Passeriformes; family Dicruridae; genus Dicrurus; species Dicrurus megarhynchus. The sequence continues at coordinate 330,125 of VXAD01013544.1, forward strand.
AGCGCGTCCAATGTGTCAACCGCAAGTGCCACAGTCTCTGCTGCCACTAATACTGAAAACATTTCTGCCAGAAAAGTATTGCCAATGTCTATTGCTAGGCAAGACTTAACAGCTGTAACATGTTCTGAAGATGGCAAAGGTAGGTTTCATTGAGGTTCAGAATTGCTGCTCTTTATCTAGCTGCATCTGTGGAGTTGGACAACACAAATTTCTTTGCAACGCAATTTTCTAAATGTAAATTTAATCAATGCAGTATGGCAGCTTCAGAGAGGGCACAACTCTTTTCCTGACAGCTTTCAGTTTGCATGTGAGCTATTTTTGGTATAAGGTACTACAGACCATGATTAGCTGCTTCAAAAGCTGTACTGTGAGCTTTATTGTGAGCATTTGTTTAATGCTTTATTTATAATGCCTTCCTGTAGATTTGTATGTAATTGTAGGTTTCTATGTTATTATTCGGTGCATATTTTTTCTCTACACCCAGTTTCATGGAAGTGTCTATAATAATTGGGGATTGACTAGTCAAAGCATTTTCAACAGGCTTGTGCAAATACATAACAATTTCATGCTTATTAGTTGATGTGCTGTTCCTAAAAATGTAGCTGTAACCTCATTCACTGTGTTGGTCTTTGAAGTTGCTCATGATTTGGCTTCTGCATTTTAATAGTGGTGTAAATATTTAGCTGTGCTTTCCTCTTTTTCTGTACATGGCTGGGGGTGACAAGCTGATACAGCTGTTCATCTAAAAATCCAAGTTATGCTTTATTAGCACTTTGAAAATTATTTAGTGGCTTTCTATCTTTTACTACTTTTTTTGAATTTTTTTTTTTTTGTGAAAGTTTCAAGTTTTAACATTTTCAAGTTAGAATGTTGTTTATTGAAGGCAAAAAGGTCCCAAAACACAGAGGTGCAGATTTCAGTCAGGCTGGCACACTTAGAGCAGATGGAGGACAGAGCTGGGAAGAGTAGATTAGGCCTCAGTAACTGCTTTGTTGTGCAAAGCCCAACAAAACAAGAAGTAAGGCTGTGGAGCTGAAGGAAGAGCATGAACTTCTGGATTCAGCTCAGACTCTTGTGCTTGGAGCTGCTTACAGTGATGGGCTCACCTCAGGAGTCTGTGCAGACTTCATGAATTTCTGAAGTGAAATGGGGCTCAGTGTATGATGCAAGATGCAGAACCAGCTGAATTGAAAATACTGGCTCTGTGAACTAAATGTTCACCAAAAGTCATATATCGAGAGATGTGAACTGTTTTGCAGCCTTAAAAACAATCTGTTTCTATAGATCTTGATACACATCTATAGATATTGTGAACTGTATCTATAGATTGTGACATTATATGTAAACACAGGACAATACTTGCACATACACGTGTATTTTTAAAGCTGTGACTTAAAAGATGCTCTGCAGAGCTGACAAAGTCCTTTTGTCATAGCTATTTCAACTTTGCAAGCAGTCCTCCTTGTATTTGTTTTATAGATTTGCAGGCTATTGTATTTTTCCTTGTAGCCAGAATTATTTCTTCTTTCCCAGAGCAATCATTGTTTATCCCTGTTTGAAAATTATCACCTCTCTGTGCATCTCATTATGTAGATGCTATAAGAACATGCAAATAAAATAAGTGATATGTCATAAATATGATAAAGAATTGGAGAAATGTCACTATAGAATTTGATTCGTGTAACTGTGTATCAGAAACGTCGTGAAATAACAGTTACAGCCCTTGTGCTGCCGGTATGTTGATGATTTCACAGGAATTGATTAAAATTCTAGCATTAATTTTTTTATCATTTATCTCTTGTTATTAAGGGTGTATCTCTTCCCTCTTTGTATGATAGTGAACGCTTCCCATTTTATATTCTGGTTGCAGGTCTTGTAATCCTTCTGGGACTCAAGAATATAGGGTTAGCTTGCTTTGCACCAGTGATCCTAAACCCTGTTTACAATGGCTTTCTCATTTTCATTCTGGCTCAGGACTCTTCTATCTGAAGCTGGGAATGTGGCTGCAATCACCAGTGAAATTTGTCTGTGAACTTACCAGCACCCTAATTGCCTAACCATAACTGCTGGTGTGCAGCGATCTTACCACACAGTTAAATCCTCTTTTTCATTCAAATGCAGTGAAAAGTAGTTGTACCCTGAGGGAAAAGAAGGAAAAACAAACAAAGATAACAATGAAACATCAACAACACCCAAAACAAAACCCTAAACACTCACTTTCTGTTAGTGCATATCGATGGTGACTTTATTTGCTGGTTTTGTAGAGGCCCTTTCTGTTAATGAAGGTTTTCTTGTGCTGTATAGTAAACTTGAGATGGAGCAGGTCTCAGAAGTCACTTGGAACACGCTGGCTTGTAGAACTCGATGGAATTCTGTCCCTGCAGCAGCTGGGCATGCTGGCAGCTCAAGCTTCATGGCTTTACTAGTTGAAATGTGTCTTCGTATTTTTGAATCCTGTGCAGAGTACAGTTGTCACATGAGATTTCTTATGGCAGCAGCTATTTTAAATTGTTTTAAACCTTTAATTACTACTCCAAATTTCTTAGCAGGTCAGAGAGGGGCTTTTGCTGCCAGAATAGCTTGTGCTAGTACTCTCTCCTGGGAGGTGAGAGGGAACAGACTGGGGACAGGATGTGGTATTGGCCCCAACAGTAGCCATCTCCTCTGGCTCCTATTTACCCTTCTGCCTAGTAAAACTTGCACTAGGCTGTTTAACTAGTTTATATCAGTGGTGTGGAAACCAGTGGGCCTCAACATGTACTTGGGGAGCAAAACTGAGACCTGAAAGAATGAAGACAAATATTCCTTGGAGTTACTGAGGGTTTTTTTCCTCCAAATTATTTAGACTGAGAACGTGTTTTTGTTTTCTTGCATAAGCATAACACACAAACTGATCCTACGCCCTTAATGTGAAGTTAATGTTGTTAAATGAAGCTGCTCCACGGCGTTAGTGTGGTAAACTGAAATGTTTTATAATACTTAGAGCAAATTTTTCTTTTGCTTTAGATTTTATACCAAGTTTAGAATTATCTCATATATGAAAAGATCAACTTCTAAAAGTCTAGGAGAAAAACCTGTGTTTTTTAACTTATCTAAATGTCATATTTGATTTAGATGCTGATGCTAGTGAAGATTCCTCTCCCCCGCTCCCAGAAAGAACACCAGAATCATTTGTATTAGCAAGTGAACAGAGTGAGTTTTTGATGTTTGGTGATAATTGGAGATAAAATGTAAAGAGCATGTCAGTATAGTATTGTATTGTATTGTATTTGAATACCCCTGATTTTTGGTTAGTATGTTGGAGCAAATTGGAATATTGTAAAATGGAATGAAAGCTAGCACGTGTAGCGGCTTATTTTGAGGTTTAACTTCTACACACCCTTGAACACAGAGAAATTATTTTTCATTTTCTGACTAAATATGCTGTTATATGATATTTAAGTAATTTAAGACTTCAATAATAGTGGAGCTGGTTTTCAGTCTGAAGGGTATGGAAATGAGATGATACAATGGGAAAATGCAGTACAGTGAGGGAATTTCCCAGCTGTTTTTGTTTCCTACTGCTCCCAGGTAGGGAATGGGTACTCACATGAACAGTGTTTATCTGATTTCCCCTTTCTTGGGCAAAGTAAAGATGATGACACCTCATTCTGCACTGCATGTAGTGAACAAGCCCAGTTTGTCAAGTTTAATGTGGTTCAGTCTTTGCCTGTGTCAAAAGGGTAACTGCAAGAGAAAGCTAACATAAATGATGTGCTCCTATTATCATAGTCCATTCGTCAAGCTAATAATGGCAGAATACAAAACAGATTAATTAAAATTAAGTGATTAATTATGTTGATGCTTGGTACCTCCCAGAAAACCTAATATCATGTAGTTATTTACTGAGACTTTTGTTTAGTGTCATTTTGAAACTCAAAAAATTTTGGCCCAATAGTTAGTTAATCTAGATATTTTCAGCATAAAAACATTGAAGTTCTGTAAATGTGTTCTTTGAGCATCATAAGCATAGGTAGTTGAGTCAGAGTAATCCTTTCTTTGGATATTATGGACCTGCTGCTTTTCTGTGACCACACAAGGAACAAAGTTGTTTTCTTAAAAAAAAAAAAAAATCTCTGTCCAGGACTGGAATCACTCAAAACACTTCCATTTTGTTTGTCTTGTTGCATGATGTCAGTAAAGGACAGGTGTGGCTGTCCTGACTTGTATGTTTACTTAGGAGTTCTGAAAAACACCTATTATTACTGCACAGCTGATGTAACAAAAGTTCAAAAACGTCCTTGAAAAAGAAGCCAATTCCCCTGTTGATTAGGAACCCTGAAAGGAAAAAAATGAACATCCACAACACAAGCACTGCAGTCTTGTGTTTTGAGTTATATTGTGGCATTTTGCCTTATCTGGAGCACTTCTCACGTAAAGAGATTTTCATGTTTTTATAAGCATTTAATTAAAAAAAAAATGGTTTAGAGCACATTTCTAGTGCTGTGTACTAATGCCTCATCATGAGGAGAACTGAAGCATGTTGAGTTGATTTAATTCTTCCTAGGCACACCCTTGCCGAAGCCAGTTCTGATTGCACAGTCGGAGTGGAGCGTGTTGTGTGATCAGCATCTGCCTGAGCAAACAGCCTCCACGGTAAGTGCAGGAGACAAGTCTGTACTAATCAGTCATTTCTGGTTTGGTTGGGAGCTACAACAAAAAGCAAAATACATACTTGTGAGAGGTTGCAGCTGTTGGTCATCTACAACTGGCCAGTTTTTCCTCTGCCTGAGCTGCTGAATTGATGTGAAGAGCATGTTTTCTTTCCAAGAAAATTATCTGGTTTTCTAAGGTCAGCAATACTTTTAAAAGGAGTCATCCTTAATATATCTTAAATTATGGCCTTAAGAGTGTAAATGTGCTGCTTTTAGGGAGCTTGCTGCCTGCCCTTAAATGGATCTTAGGCCAATTCAAACCAGAAGAGAACTGCAGTCTCTTGCCTAAGCTGCTGCATGAAGCAGAGCCTCAGTCCAGGCTAACCAGAGCTTTTTCTAGCTGGATCCTAAAAACCTCCAGAGATGGACACTTCATATCATCTGTGGACAACCTGTTTCACTGCCTGAAAATGGCTTTTCCTTATGTCCATATTTATTTTAAACAAACCATTTTTTGCCCATCAGATTTCACTTTTCACTCATACAGCTCAAAGTCATCCAGTGTGCTGTAGGCAAAACTTTAAAAGCATATAAATCTTTTTTACATTTGTCACTTTTTTTCGTGTGCCCCCCATACCTCACTTAAAAATACAAAAAAAAAAGATAGATGTGAGTTTTCAGGGACTGTAAATGTAGTGTGAGAACGAACCTACCTAAATTTGCAAATAAATTGCAGTGTCATGTTTTCAAATTTTCATTAAATGCTAAGTTTCTAATAGTAAACTGTCTTATTAACTACTGTAGCATTTTTTGTCAATGTTGAGTCAAGTAAAAAATGTAGAGGCAAGTAGGTATTTCCATGAATGTTATATGTTTTTGGTGATGTTTTCATAATCTCAAATTTCTGACTTTTTAGTTTTTTGGAAGTGGTTTGTGTAATTATTTTATATATCTCATTAACAGGGTTTGAAAACAACTTCACCTATACTACCTGGTAAGTGGTGGAAAAGCTTTTCTAATTTTTTTTTCTCAAAATACATTTTTCCTACTGAACAAAAATTTGCCTGAACTTGGTGTTTGCTGTGAAGATATTGTCAGTATATTGTCAAATATATTATACTGAATATATTGTTACCTATAATGTCTAAACACCTTTAGTTAAGAAAGAACATGAACAGATGCCTTTATGTTGATGTATTAAATGGCACTGTGAGTTTTTGCTATAAATAGATGCTATGTGGGATGTCAGCTATCCATACAGACTAACACAAAATAATAATCCAGATTTGGCAAGCAGGAATATGTTGCTGTCACTGAACATCTACTTCATAAACAATATTCAAGTATTGCTTTTAGGAAATGAAAAATTGGCTTTGAAAGCTTTATTTTTGTAAACAATATTTGCTGTCAGTTGTTTTCTGGACTGTAATGACAAGTGGCATTGCCACAGTGGTGACTAAGTGAATGTTGTTACAGTGAGGGTTCTGTGTGTTTTCCAGATCGTCCTGAACGAAGCAACAAAACACCAACTGACATTTTACCTCAGATTTCTTTTTCTGGTTCCACTGATACAAGAGGTCAAATTTCAGAATTTCCTGCAGAAGTAACAGATATTGGTAATTACAATTCTTTCAAAATATGATCACTAGATGACTTAAACAGGGGATTCAATATCAGTACTGTTTTGGATAGCTGCTGCTACTGCCACCTTCCACCTCACTGAGATGCAGAACCCAGACAAATAAGCCTGCCTAGTCTCTTTAGGAGTGCTGAAGGAGTTTTCCCCAGAATAAATGATTAAATAATTCTTCACTTTGAAAAAAACCCAAAGTATACAAAATATAAAATTTGTCAAATGGGTTATAATTTTTGTAAAGCACTGAAAACTTCCAGAAATAATATCTGATAACTGCATAGGTATTCAGAGAAAAAAAAAAAAAGATAACAAAGGCTGTAATACTGTATTTACTGAAAAGTACTTTCCAGTGAGGTTTAAGTACTGAACTATAATGATCTACAAATTCTTCATATTTGTATTTCCTATGGCAAAACTGCCTTCAGAATTCCTCATATTACAAAATTGTTTTCTAGCCCTGAGAGTAAATCTGTTCTGTAAGAGCTGAAGCATCTCTTAATGATCTTCTGACTGCTGCCAGCCTTTGTGAACCTGTGTTGTCCCAGAAGACAAAAGTATTAAATACATTTCTTTCCTTAGGTTTTGGTAACCGCTGTGCAAAGCCCAGAGGACCAAGAGAGCCACCCTCAGAATGGACATGATCCAAGATCCAGTGGACATACTCTTGATAAATTATACTGGAAAACTCAAGTGCCACTGAGAACTAGAGAAATAGTGTTCCACTTTCCTGGGGGGCAACTAACACAGAGCAGTGTAGATCTAACTATCAATGGTACATTCTTGCAGTGCATCCCACGCAAAACCGGACACATGGTTCACAACAGTGGATTCCAGTATTACAACCTAACTTTTTGCTGGGGCCATCTACCTGCCTTACTACACTTAGGAGAAAGTATTACATATGATTTATTTTGTAACTTCAAGTATTATTGCCTTAATGTCTTTTAACCCTGTTACACGCTGCTTGTAGACATATGTTAATATAGTAATACTTTTGACAGATTGTGTTTATTGACTACTTTTTGCTAACATTTGATTACCATGTATGCATTATTTTGTATATGTACAGGGCAAGTAAGTATATAATTTGATAAAGTTGCAATCATAAAATATTAACAGAAGATGTAAGAAATCTCTGCATGATCTAAATTTTTGTGTACCTTATTTGTAAATTATTTGCCCTGAAGTTTTAGAAAATAGTTTCTGGGGTTTTTTACAAAAATTGCTGGACACATACAGCCAGAATTGCAGGTTAGCAGAGATAAAGATTGTAATGCATTTTGTAAATTGTAAGCAAAAGGTTATTTTTATATTATATACTGTTTAATTGTCAGACCTGATTTGTTCTGGTTTTCATCTAGTCATGGAGATTCAGTAAGTGCCTTGGAACAGTATTGAATTCTCTTAGCCTGTGTATGTTACTTCAGTGTTTTGAGTTCATCTGGAATTAGATTATCAAAAATATTTGTACGTTTCTTAGTATATTTGACCTGCCAGTAAAAAAGAAACCATTTTACATAATCAACACTCCTTAGTTTTCATTTTAGTGTTTCATCAGTTGCAATCTTTAGAAAATTCATCTCTATCACCTTTCTGTATAGTAGGATTTTGCGGTTTTAAAATGGCGTGTTTCTAACCTGGGAAAACCAGAACACACTGGTAAAAGGACTGTTTCAATACCACTGTCTTCTCTTGCAAATGGGGAATACAATTCTTGTTGTTCAGCAACTGTGTATGTAAGAAAGCAACTTATATGAAGGTTCACCTGGAGCCCTTGCAGCTACACTGTATCTTGGCAATATACTATGTCAAGAGTTAATCCTTATAAGGATTCCTTACTTAAACTTTTCTGTAATACAATCTTTAAATTAAAGAAAGTAAAAATCTCACTATGGGTGTTTTTACTCTTAGGAAAGAAAACTGTGTCCAGAAGCAAAGTCTAACAGAGTGAAGGATGGCAGTCTGGCTTAGCTTACAGATCTCATACTTGAACAGAACACTGACACTCACTTTAAAAGTTCTGGCTAACAACAATGTCAGAGAAGCAAAGAAGAACGTGTAGAAGAAAATGTTCATTTTAGGTAGAGAAACTATATTAATCTAAACTTTAGCCATGGAAATATTGCCTGATCTACTACTTGTACCTCTGGTGTCTCTGCTAAAAGAGAGCTAATGCCCAGATAGCAGCTCTGTTGTAACTTCCTGAAGGTACATAACTTGCAATTACCGTTTCTGACTGTGGATTTAATCACCATGTGCTTGGTACATGTGACAGACTGCCAAGCTGGGGAGCTCTTTCAAAGAACTGTGTGCACTATAAAACTTCCCATGGATGTAGTTTTGCAATTATTCATTTAAAAATAAATAATTCAATGATATATGCCATCTTGGATAACTTATATCAACTATATTCCTGATTTGTGAACAGTTCAGACAGCTGGAATGTTCTGCAGTTGGCAGAATAAGACTGGCCTGAACTTTGTCTCCCTTCCCTCACGTTGCAGTTGATTAGCTCAGACTTTCACTTTTACGGAGCTCCTGTGGATTTGTAATGTGAGATGGGCTGTCAGCACCCCTGGGCAGTCCAAATCATTGGAACTTTTGGGAAAAAAAGTTAAGAGAATTTCCAAGTATGTTCTGGATGTACTTTTCAAGGATCCCTTCCATATTTGTCCACCAATAACATAGAAAACTGTGCAGGTAGTAGATTTTCTGTTTTTCACATAGGAATTACAGCAAAGGCTGACCCAAATCTGTGCACTACATACAAGGCATCTGGTTATGTTTAAAGTACATCCAGGTTCATCTTTTTTCCCCCTTAGCTTTGCACAGATTTGGATCCTATTCCAGGCTGAGTTTGTCACAGAAAAAACTCAAAGAAAGGTTGTAGCCTTTCTTTGCTTTAGTGATACAAAACTGCAATTGTCCTATACGGATTTGTTTCCTTTGACAGAGCTGATTCATAGCTCACTGTTCCCTGCTTTGGGTTTTATATTTTCACCTATTGTATTTCAGATAAGCCGACACTTTTAACAGCAAGGTGAAACCTGCCCAATGTCATTACTTCCTGTATCTGCTCTTGTGGGTGGTGCAGAGATAACTGCAGGTCTGGATGCTTTACGCTGGGGAGTTTCATGTCATAACTTTGAAATATTATCATCTTAACAGCTTCATCAAAAAAACCCAAGACCTTTCCTTGTGGTTTATTTGAAATGGAATCTAAAAGGATTTAGAGTATTCCATTGGCTTGAAAATTATCACCGAAGCCATTTTGTACATATATTGAAATCAATCCTGTTTAGTTCCAGTCTTTCATGTTATTTTTTTCTGAAAGCAGTCTTCAGCTTTCATCTCTGAAGTGCAGCTTTTCAGGCATTGACGTGATCGCTGTAGCAAAGAAGCAGTAATGCTACTCAACCCAGCTATTTCTATTAATAACCACTGCCTTGGCTTGTTTGTCCTCCTGTATTTTTCTAATATACCATTGATTAGTTTTTTCTAAAGGGATTAATATTGAACAAATCATACAGTGAATTATCACATCAAAAGAAGAATGAATTCTCTATGCTTTAGAAACATGAATTCTCAAGTCTCAAGAAAGCTGACCTCTGCCTATACCACTGCTTATCTCTATTACTCAGCGTATTTAAGGTTGTGCATTGATTTGGCAGGTAACTTTCTATTTTGGTCGTAATTAGAGCATTACACCAGCATTTTTATTTCTTATCTGATAGGAAAACCTGCTGCATTTACATGTAATTTTCTTTAAAGAAGTTTCTAAGTTGGGAACTGGGCAGAACAGTGAAAATCTCAAAGAATTACACCTGGGTTTTTGTATATTGGAATTTTGGATTGGGTTTCTTTGGAGATAAATCTCTAAAAGAATGAATGAGATCAAGTGTGATGCAGTGACTGGGCAGTGTGATAACCCCGTGCTGCTAGAGCAGTTGCTTTTAGCTGCAGGTCAGACTGTTGGGAAGCACCCAAATACAAAGCTCTTGCCTGCAGCATAACCCTGGCAGGCTGCAGACAGAGGGAGGGAACTCAGCAAGAGAGGGTTGGGCTAGGGAAAGACTAGCAGTGAATATCGGCTTGAAAAGGGGATTTTGAGGAGGAAAAAGGAGTTAAGGACTTGGGATAATGGGACTGAGCAACCGGATACAATTGCACACCACTGAGGCTTTGAGAATTTTCTCAAGGTTTGAGGGAGGAGTAACATCTCTGCAGTATAAACAAACAAGTTCCAATTCCTACAGCCCATTGCCAAAGAAGGGTCTTTCTCACAATCTCAAAATGCTCTTCAGCTCTTGAGAAGCTGAAACAGCGTCTAGGGGAGGTTATCCTGTGGGCTAAAAAGCAAGGTTAAATGCATGGAACACATGAACCAAGGACAGAGCATAGCTGGGGCCAGCCAGCACAACACACTGGCTACTCTGGAGCCCTCTGAGTATCTAAAGCCTGTTAAGACAGCAAGGCTGTGCAGTGGTTATTAACAGGCTTAGTTAACATCCAGTTAATCAGAGAGCCAGGCTCTCTGATGTGACTTTTTCTAACCACTTCAATGCAAGTACTTAATCAAAACACGGGTTTGTCAAGCATTGGGTCAAACAGAACAAGAAAATAACTTTTCTTGGCTGCAATGCCGTGGTATCCTTAAGACCTGTACCAAATGCTTCACTTCATTGCTTCTAAGACTACATGGCAAAAGCTTAGTATTTGCAGTCTTAAAGCAGTGAGAAAATAAAATGTTGTTTGCTATTTTGATCTATTCAGTCATAGTTGCTGTAACAGTTGATTTCTTTAACAACTTAACTCTTGCCTCTGAAATGATATTGTGTCTGCATGAAGAACTTATTGTGGTGAAGCCAAGGTAAGAAATCAGTTTTGCATTTTGGCTTAAATCCTGCAAAGTTACATACCCTGTGCACGTAAACAGCTGTGGTGAGCTCAATGCAGGTATTCATCCATGGGGTTGAGTGTTGTGTGTCCGTGTTTGCAGTCCTGGGGCACTCGTAAGGACAGTGGTTAGCTCTGCCTCAGGCACCGTGACTGAGCTCCACGGATTTCAGGTAGTGAGGTGGAAGTTGTCTTTCATATCTACAATTCCTACTTTGATCCACAGAGTTACAGTCCTTAGTATAAAAGATCACAAGCAGGCAAAAAAATTGATCTTTGGGTAGATAGTGCCACAATCTCACAGAGAGCTTGACTGTGAAGTCAAATGAAGAACTGGACTTGGATCAAAGATGATCCCATTGTTCAAACATGGAGTATCAAAGACTGCTGAGCTTTTCTGCTTACTTGACTCCACTCTTCACGAGAAGACACCTGGTGTGTGGTTCCATCCCAGTATATATTCCACCTGCTATATCTCTGGCCTAATGTTAAAAGGACCAAAAAAACACATCAGATTCATAATCTGAGTGTTTTCAAGTCTTTTGCTACATTTGTTCAAACTTTTATTTGCTTTCTTGCTGTTTTCACATTAAATGGTGTATTCATTGTTCAAGTGAGCCTGGAGAAACTGGCAGGAAGAAGACACAAACCTTGTGAGGAAACATGCCAGCTCTGGTGTACATTGGCTGTAGCTGCTCTTTTATTTGCTGCATCTCCAAAATGTATATGCTTTATGGTGAATATTTAACTTTGTAATATCACTTACACATTTTATTAGCCCTGCCCAGTGCACTTCTCATCTTAGGGTTTCAGTCTTGCCTGCACTGAACACTACTTGGCTGAAAGTGAAGGGAGGCTGGGCCGGGTGCACTAATTCCACATTACTGTGGTATCTGGACACAACTGAACCCACCAGTGAAAGGCTGGCAGTTTTGTTCAAAAGCAGGAATGTAGATTCTGATCTGTTTCATTAGACACAATTGAAAACCAAAACAGCCATCCCTGTGAACTCCAGTAGGGAATCTAGGGTTACTTTTCCCATTGATGTGAACAGCCTGTTCACATCAGGCTTTTCTGAAAAAGCACTTGTACGCTGGTTTTTGTAGAAGTTAATTAAAAAATTATATGTAACTCAGGTCATGAGATCTATGGGGAGTAATTTGTGAGCACTTCAGAAATCAAGCAAATTCCCTAGAGAGTGATCCAAAGAATGGTCTCTGCTTGGTGTGTGGTAAAAAGTAAGTGGCAGGGTTGGGAAGAACAAGGAGCATGTAATGCCAGAGGAGAGAGGTGGGAAGAGCTGAACTGTAGCATGTACAAAGGGGTAAACTGTCTCTGCCTGTGGGTAATAAAAGGCTGAAGTGAACTTGTTAAGCAGGTTCCCAGTTTTGTAAGCTCCTCAGAAGGGCAGAGAGGTGTGGTTGGGTAACAGGAATGCAGCTCAAGGAAGACGCTTCTTTAAATAAATTGTTGGGTTGGATTTTCTGCTCATATCTGCAATTGAGTACCGGCCTCTTGGGTTTTGCCTGATCAGGCCCAGACAAAGATTACTCCCTAAGGTGGGAGAAAAATAAGGAAAAATAACCTAATAAGGATAAACTGACCCTTGAAACATCCTGGGATGGGTGGGTGGGAGAGGTAGAGACGTGAAGAATGTTAAATTCAGAAAGCAATCTCTTGTCAGGAATTTTGAGACCTCAAAGTGATACCTGAACAAGGGTACTTTATGATACCATTGCCATGCAATGAATACATCTTTATCTGCCTGTTGACATGTAAATCACTGCTAAGAAGGAAGCAATGCAAGTAGTTCTTTTTATAATGTAAATCAACCTTTATTATACATTAGGACTAGTGAGACACCTAACAGCTCTGAGTTGCTGAGCAGCTCTTTCCCCTTCTGTGTTATCAGACAGCAAGTTGATCAAGTTCATTGATGCTGGCAAGAACACTCAAGTGTATTTTTTCCCCTAAATCTACCCTTTTTGAAAATAAGTTTTCAGACCCTACAAAAGTATTTCTACAGATAAATTAGTTCTTTACCGTTTGGATAGTGGGTGGTGGTCAAAGTTGTCCTGAATTTACTTCTCTGGTACTTCTGCCTTTCACATGTTCTGTTTAGAAAAAACTGAACCTTCATTTGAGCAGCTATTCCACAACAGGGAGGGTGGTCTCAGACTCCCTGATTCATATGAAAGGGGGTGTCTAGTCTTACAATTAAAAAAAAAACCTCAAAAACATCAGGCCTCCTTTGGACCTCAGGCACCTGCCAACCTCCTCTGGGTGCTAGGCTAGAATGGCTACGTGAGCCAAAAGGTCTCTCTTAGAGATCTTCTATGTTAGTCCAAAAGATTGAGCTCAACCCTGCTTCAAGGAGGGGTTTGGCTCCGAGAGGCAGCTCTGCTCTTGGGCCTGTCCGCAGTCCCCAGATCACAGGGCGGTATTTTGGAACGAAGCAGCGTTTGTCACTAAACCAAATGCTTTGTGTTTCAGCCGTTCAGGGCTCCTCTCCTCACCACTTCTGGAGCATGTGATGTGCTCTAGGGAGTCCCCATAACGCATAAAATGTATAGGTGCTCTTACAGACATCATGCGCCTATCTAATTTATATTTGAAACCATGAGACAAATCCTCCCTTTGGTCTCCAGAGACCAAAATATGTGTAACAGTAAGGTCCACAGAAAGGGCACCGGGGTACATCACTGCTTGTAAACTGCTGCACACTTCAGTTACACAACTCAGAAGACTGGCTGGAGTTTTTATTAGAAATTTTATCTTAATGATGTTATGTAGATATATCAAGCAAGCACTTTTTAGTGTCTCTTCTTTCAGTGATTAAGAATGTGTGAAGAATTTTTCCATCTGCTTCTTCATCTCCCTCCCCATTAACTCTGAGCATCAGAAGCAATCAGCACGAGGGAGCTTACTTGGAGCAGCCTCTGGGCCAGAGTCTGTGGTGAGATGACAAATCTGTCCTGCACATTTGCTGGAAGTGGGGCTATCCATCATGTAGGCTCAGCATTCCTGCCTCTAAGCCAGGGCAAGACCGTACAAGTAACAAGGCACAATTGTGATTTTACATGAACAGGCTAGGAGGAGCCCGCTTATCTCCCATTTCAAGACTGTGATCTGAGGTTGATAGTGATGTGTTAGATTTACACCGAAGTTATTCCTTCCATCCTGAGTGAATCCCAAAGCCCTTAACTGCCATCCAGTACCCATACTCAAACATTTTTGGGTGACTTTATACTGTGAGATGCTTTCCTAGTGCCACAGTCTAGAAATTTCAGGTGCAATTATCTTCCAGTTCCATTGGTACATCAAAGAAAATCTGAAGACCTTATGGAAAATACATTTTTTTTTTTTACTTTAAACAGTTTGTCTTAAACAAACTGTTTCCCAGAATCACCATGGGCACTGATCTGATAAGCTGCTGCCTCTACTATGGAATAAAAATTGTAAACAGACAGAAAGCTCTTTATTGTGGATTTTTCCATGAAGATGTTGTTTATGTGACCAAGAAGCTGAGGTGAGCAGTGAAAGATTAGCTGCAACATAGAAGTAGCTGTTTATTTTCTTTTTATATATACACTTACAAATACAAACTGCTACTTTGCAAATAAGTCCCTGTACCTAAGACACAAAACCTGAATTTCCTAGAACTAAAAGTACTCCAAATCAAGGCCAGGTTGGATGGGACTCTGAGCAACCTGGTCTAGTGGAAAGTGTCCCTGCCCACAGCAGAGGGGTTGGAATAAGACGATCTTTAGGTCCTTTCCAACCCAACCATTCTAGGACCATTCTTTGATCTGTTTATCATTCCATAAGCCTTTAGGGATAGGAAGTAAAAGCCATCAGGAAATCCATATGAACTCTTTGGTAACAGTAAGAGGTATGCACACCTCGTAGAATTGTTTGTTAAGGAATAAGTATTCTCTTAAAGTTTAGTTTGGGAGAGTCTGTACATTTTCTTTCATGGAATCATGGAATGGTTTGAATGGGAAGGGATCTTAAAGATACATAACAGAGGCCATGTC
This sequence comes from Dicrurus megarhynchus, assembly GCA_013399195.1. Classification (NCBI taxonomy): domain Eukaryota; kingdom Metazoa; phylum Chordata; class Aves; order Passeriformes; family Dicruridae; genus Dicrurus; species Dicrurus megarhynchus. The sequence continues at coordinate 345,328 of VXAD01013544.1, forward strand.
AAAACTTATACCAAAAAAGCCCTTAGTCAAAACTAAACTAGTTCCACAACCACCTGTGAAACTGTTGGAATCTCCTATTGAAAGACTTCCGTAGAATTTCCAAGCTGATATGAATGACAGGATGGGGTATGGGGCGATTTACAGCCCAGGCAGGCACAGCTCAACTGGAAATGTGGCTGCTCTAAGTCCTTGTCATAGCAAATAGATATTGATTCCTATGCCTGCTGAAGCAAAGACTTGCAGATCCTTCTCTCCATGATGTTTGGAGTGGCCTGCAACTGGAGCATCAACAAGCAGAAAAGATGGTGATTTCCAGGCACAGCCCACAGAAAGGACCCTTCTCCCATGGTGTCCCTTTCCTCAAGGATGGGAGCAGCCACAGCCTTGCTGTAGCAGCTGCAGTAGATCTGCTGGGATAGAAAGTTTAGATGTTGTATTGTATTTTTAAAAATGCAGCCAGGATACAGTGGACAAACTCTGGAGGGATTTAAGTGAAGGTGGATCTAATGGTAGTGGATTCTAAGGGAAATGAAAAAATGACTACTTGTTTAAGTATCTGTACAGATCTGTGCAAAGAAGCAGGGAATTCAGGTATCTCAAATTGCAGTGTTAACCTGTAAAAAATCCAGAGCTGCAAACCAGCAGCTTCATTTGAAGAAAATTAATATCTTAATTGTTACTGAAATAAGAAAATGGGTAAGACTTTTATCCATCTCCTCCATATATAAGGAAATACAGTTTTGCTCAGCTTGCATCCTCTTGCTTTCATACTGATTTTAGTCATTAAGAATCTTTTGTATTGAAAAATTCTAAAGATCTTTAAAATAGTCAAAAATTTTTTGGGTGCTATGAGGACAACAGCTAAGAAAATTGCCTTTTCAGCTGCAAGCAGATACCATTTAAAATTGTGAATATCAAGACTTTCCAAGTTTGCTCCATTGTTGTGATTGTTACTACACTTCAAAAAAGAAATATTGGAGCTGGGGTGTTTCACATGTTAAACACAAGTGAGGAAACCAGTTGTAAAGAATAAAGAGCTGTTACACCAGTAATCTGTAGCTGTTTGAAAAAACATTAAACAAGAAACAAGTACTGTAGGTCCTCCCCAAAGTGTAAACTCCTTTTTGTGGTTTTTATGGATTCTATAAAATGCTGGCAGATGAACAGTGTAATAAAAATCATGAGTGTCCCCAGTTGTCTGCTCTGCCACTCTGCCAAATGTCTAACCCACCAACCCTGAGCAGTCAGCAGAGATATCTGGTGCTTCTGAGGGGAAAAAGGGCTTCTTAGGATAACCACTGCCTTGGTCACGGGTTTGATCAAAGATGCACGTTCCCATTGCTCAGGTGTGGGGTCACTGTCCCTGGCAAAGGACAACAGCAGGAGGGGACAGTTCTTACTGCCCTGCAGCAAGGCTTGTCATGCTGTCAGCAGCTCCCAGTTATGAGCCAAGTTAGTCCCCAGTGTCTCATTTAGTTCAATTGTTTGGGTGGTAATTGCAGAAGTATTTGGATATGTCACTGGCTGGTCTGAAAACCCTGACTATGGAAAATGAGGCTCTTCTAAAATAAATCACACATTTACATGATGAGACCACCTTTGTCAGTACATTTCTGTGCACATAAGGCTAGTTTTCACCTCCATTTCCAAAGATGAATTAACTGACTTTCAATGAGTTTGAAGAAAAATTGAATAGCATTAAAAATTACAGTTAGCTAATTTTGCAGACAAAAACCACCATAAAGATGTCTAAGTGTTATCAAATGTTTTCAATTTGCACTTGGCACAATTATTTCCATGCTTGACTTAAGAACTGAGCAGATGCCAAACCAAGGAAGTAAGCACATGGAGAACAAACCATTGGAATTACAAAGAGATTAAATAACATTTCTGGAAGCTGTTTTTCTATTTGGAGACCTGAGTAAGGCTACAAAGCATCACTCTGGTAGGCAGCTAATAGCATAAAGCCAAAACACCGTAACTCAACCTGTGTACAGCATTTACATTCAGCTTTTTATTTTATAGGGGTTGTCTGAAATGATTCTAAGTTTAGGTGAACGTATACACTAACTTGTTTAAATAAGTGTTTTGATTAATAACCATTTATATCAGTATTTCATAATTATCCTAATTAAAATGGCAACGCATTTGTAATAAGCAGGCTAATAACACGGGAAGCTTCTTCTTAATGCATGTTGGATACTGGACTGCTTTGTGCCTGACATCTTTACTGTTACAGTTTTGCCTCATTTCAGTTTCCATGGTCTAGAAAGTCTTTGTGGATTTCCCTAAGTGCATATAAAATTATAGACAAAAGCACATTGATATAATTTCCATCATCAGTTTAAAGCCTTCTACTGAAAGAGATGAGCTCTCCTGTCTCTGTGTGTGGGGTGCTGCCAACACCCCTCAAGGACTGACCCCCAGAAAGACTCCCAGTTCACACAGCTCTCTCTCTGCAGGGGACTGGAGTTGTGACACGAGACTCTACTGTATTTCTCTGTAGTAGTTTTGTTTGGGGGCAGTATTTTGACAGTATTTCTCGAGATTGTATCATTTCATTATAAGCATACGTATTTCACTCTTTTCAGTTAACATCAGAACAAATTTGTGATTCTAACCTGTACTTTACACAAGATATACTGCTTGTATTTACCCCCTTTTTGTTAAAGATGCTCTTAATTCTGAGGCAGTTTTGGTGTTTCTCATCTTGTCTGTCTCATTCAGGAGTGTCTGCCTGGGGTGTGTGCGCCAGCAGCAAGAGGTTAATTAAAAGTAAAAACAGGTAGTAAGCAAGACACCCTGAAATTCAGTTTTAATACTCTGGAATGCATGCTCACCATAGGTATGGTGGGACACTTTAATGTATCTGTGTGATTGGTGACAAAACAAGTGACAGGGACAACACCCCTCCCTCTAATGCCCATACGGCAGCACGACTGTGGGAGCTGAAACAGAGCCGGCTTCTGAATTTCATGCACCCTGCAATTTTCTCTGCTGACAAATGGGTATGAGATAGCAGCAGCAAACCTCCAAACATTAGTCACACTGCTTTCCAACAAGCAACAATTACATGTAATAGGTACTCTGTCATCTTGCTCCAGCTGAATTTTATAAAGAATTCACTAATAAAAACTTGGCTTATGCTTACGAGCACAATATTCTACCTCAGAAAGCACAGGAAACAACTTCAGCTTGACCTGAGTTTAGTAGCATATTGTCAGCTGTTAAAGTTTGCTGCACATTTATAAGTGTATTTGTCAGTTTTTAAATCTAGTGTTGGGCTATGAGTTCTCCTTTCATCAGTTTTATCTCTGTACCTATTTTTGTATTTCTGAGCTGCATTACGATTCAATGCATTTTTTAGACATCCAAGCATGTCCAATAGAAAGTTCAGAAATATGAATAGTCTTAATTATTAACATTGATGTAAGTGCACATATCAAGATATTCAGCTATTTATACAGCAATCCAGCCTCATTAACCTAGTAAGTCTTGGTGAGCCTGCTGCATGGAGAAAAGGGATGTACTCCTAGGTGACTCTGGCATTTCACAGAGGTTGTGGTCAAGTTCCTTGAACCAAAACCAAGCCCTAGGATTTACTCTAGTTAAAGAACAAAGAAACACTGCTCTTCTGTTTCTCAAAGCCCCCAAAAGCGAGAGGTGAAAATATGGTTGTGACTTACCTGAAGTTTGAGGGAACTTAATACACTGTTGACTTGGTATCAATACCAGCATAGAAGTAAGATGAACTTGGTTGTAAAGCCTGGGAAGTTGAGACAGTGCCATGAGGTGCCTCAAATTCTCACTCTAGAGTCACCACAATCCAGTTTCCATTAGGGACTGGTATATTGGTATATTGGTAGGGATACCAATGGCCTTGTGTGCATTTCATGGCACCTGTAACATCAACTGAGACAAAATCACTGATTTTGACTAAGGTGGATGGGTCACCTTTACTTAACCTGGAAAAGAGACATGTCTATTAAAATGCACAGTTTTTTCTCATCCACTGATACAAATAAAACATTTCAGAGGGAGCAGAAAATGACCTTCATACTCATAGGCCCACTCTAGTTTACCAGCCTATGTACATCTGGGTAGATTTGTATCTGGATTTCAGTCTGGGATTGGATGTGAGTTGAGTTTGCTCAAATACCTACTGTGAAATGTTCTTCCTTTGACGTAGATGCCATTTTCCCCATCAGGCCCAGAAATACAGTTTGAGGATACACTCTCACAGCAGCAGGACTTGAAACATCTGAGGAAAAAGCAGAGTTGTCTGGATACAGAAGATTTATTCTTTGCTGCTGTGGAGATAACACTGAACTGCATTCAGCCTGGTTTACAATTTCAAAAGAAAATGAAACAAAGGAGGAGATAGCCCAAATGCTAGGAGCTTATTCTGAGGCTGGTCAGTGGCAGCTCAAATGAAAATGGTTTATGGAGCAAAAAAATCTGAACTTAAAACCTTGCTTGCCTGCTGATACATCGCCTACAGAACTTCCCAGAGCAACTGGATCTGGCTGCCATCCGCCAGGTTCGGTTTAATGTGGCAGCGATTCTGTTCTTCCCGCTGCAACCAGACCTCAGGTGTGATTGACCAGAGCGGGTGCTCGGCAATGCGAACACTCCAGGAAACTTCTGTTCATTCCCGCGACGCTTCCTGCTGACACCAGGACTCGGTGGAATTTCAGTCTGCTCCTGAACAGCGGCTATGGCAACTTTAGACGCCAAAGGCATGGCTGAGGGGCTCCTACTTGGCACACTGAGCTCAAATCCCTTCCCTGAGGCACGGCGGTCAATGATCCCGCTGGTGACAGATACCCGACTGTCCCGGCGGGATGGCATCGGCCCCTCGCACAGCCGCTGACCGCCGCAGCCTCTGCCTTCCTCCCGTCAGACCCTCCGCTTCCAGGCTTTATTTGACTCCCTCCCAGGATGCGGGAGAGCGTGGAGAACTCGGGTTCAGCCCTTTACAGAGGGCGCCCATCGAACAACGCCCTCGTCCCCGGGACATCCCGAGGGACCGGCGCATCGCCTCCCGGGGTACATCCATCGGGAACGGTGCTAGTCCAGACCTCCCTTATTCCCAAACGCCCTTCCCAGGAACAGCCCAGGGGGCTGCCGGGATCCCGTCAGCCGCTCCCAGAGAGGGGAAGCCCAAAACCTGAGGCATTACCGAAACCCCAGGGATGCACCGGGATCCAAACCTTCCTTATTCCCAAACAAACGCCTTTCTCAAGAGCGCCGCCTCTCCCCCTCTCCGGTCCCCGCTGCGCTCCCGTCACGTCCCCACTCCCGCGCCCGCCCCGACAGCGCCCCCGCCCCCGCGCGCCCTGCGCACTCAGCCGAGCCACCGCCCCCAATCCCCTGAGGGCCCGCCCCCTCTCGCCGCCCTGCGATTGGTTGCTCTCGCTGTCTGTCCGGAGCCTCCCCTACCCATTGGGCGAAATGAGGGCGCTGCCCCGCCCCCAGGCGCTGTCGGTTGGGGTGAGCCGAGAGTAAATAGACGCCGGAGCCCAAGATGGCGGAGCCGCCGAGTCCCGGTCGTGGCGCGGCGCCTCCCGAGCAGGAGCCGCTTGGCGCCAGGGCGGTCCCGGACGCGAAAGGTTCCCGCGCATCCCAGCCGGCCGCCAAGAAGGTGAAGGGAGCCGAGGAGCGGAGCCTGAAGGGCGCTAAGCGCGTCAACGGTGAAGGGGGCGGCGGTGGCGGGAGCGCCAAGCAGCCGCTGCCCGCGGTCGTGCCGAGCTACAGCGGCCCCGCGCCATGGGGCTTCGCCACGCTGCCCTCGGGCCCCTCGGCGGGCGCGGGGGGCTTCGCGTTCCCTTCCCCGCTGTCCCGGAAGCTGCTGCCGCCCGCGGTGCTGCTGCCGCCGTCCGCCTCCCCCTCCTCGTCCCACCCGCAGCACCAGCACCGCCACCACCGGCACCGCCTGGCGCTGGCGGCCGAGGCGGGAGGCGGAGGCAGCGGCGGCAGCGCCAAGCCCAAGAGACCCAAGGAAAAGCGGGACAAGGAGAGGAGGAAGCACGGGGCGCTGCCCGTGGTGGCGGCGGCGGGAGATGGCGGCGGGGCCCTGAGCCGAGAGGAGAACGGGGAGGTGAAGCTGCTGTTCCCGAAAGGTGAGCGGCGGGGCAGCGGGGGGCGGGAAGGGAGGGCTGGAAGGGGCAGCGAGCGCAGGGGGCTCGGTGGAGCTGCCCGGCGGCAGCGGGAGGCGGCTCTGAGCCGGGCCGGGGGCTGCGGGCAGTGCTGCACCCGGTCACACACCGTTGGCGTTGTGTAAGTTCGTGGGGAAGGCAGCGGCGGCTCAGTCCGCCGTCAATCCTGTCAAAAAAGGGGGTGTGGAATTAGCGATGGCGTCAGCCAGAAGCTGCCAGAGGTCCTAGGTTTTCTTACCTATTAGGGAAATGAGGATGCGGAGTAATTTATTAGAAATATGCGAACAAAACTGAATTGGGGAAAAACGGAGAACACGTTGCAAAAAATCACCCTAATTTAAAAATTAAATCGTGAATGATCTCGTTTCTTAGGTTATTATTTTTTACAGGCTAAGTCACTGAGTACTAGAGAGCATGCAGTTAAAATTCAGATATTTAGACTTTTGAAATCTCATGTAGTTGCTGCTTCAGTCTTTCTTTATTTCTTGAAGATCACATCTGCCAAGGAATGCTCGAGGCCTTCAGCATAAGGGGAGGAGTGCTGGGTTAGTTCATTAGTGGGGCTGGACAAAAATGGCCATACGAGGTAGGACAAGATGTCAGGCGAGAGTCTTGCTTGGATTCCTGCTGTGATCAACAGTAAATCCTGGGAACTAAAAGACAATACATGGCTATATGAAGACAGTACGAGAATACACGCTTTTATTTCTTGTGTGTCCTTTCATAGTCTCCAGTGACCTTAAACCAGATGTTGATGCTTTTATATTTACATTGAAATATGAGGAATTTGAAACATGCACTCCATTACCTAGTTTAATCAAGTTTCCTTTCTTTTAATGGAGAGATAAATTACAGCTGTTGTGTAAATTTAAATTACTTTGATTGTGGCCTATACCTGTAATTATGGGATCAGCCAAGTTTGTAGAGAAATATCAATATGCCTTTTTGTCTATTGATTATGTTGTCTGGCTGCCTTACTGCATTTTCCACTAATTTCCATGAGTATCTTAGTCTATGATTCACTTACCATTGAGAGTTTTTTTTGTTTTTAAATGTTGTGCAAGTGGGTTTTAAGTATATAATTTCAGAGCTTTCAAGTGTTCCATTTCCCGCCCCCTTTCTCCTGTCCAAAAGGTGACTTGGAAAAAGTCTTTAGAATGATGCTCAGTACCCATTTGATGGTGGTGAAATCATCTTGTCTTCAAGGATAGCTGCTAAGAAACTCACCCAATAGCCTTCTAGCAAAACTATGTAATTAATAATCATACTTGCTCAGATTGCCATAGTGTCCTACCAGTGTTAAAGAGTCATGTTAGTAAATCTTGGAACAATATTACAGTAACAAGATGAATTATTCTTTCACATTGGTAGAAGAAATTGATACTGATAGTGTTAACTGAATAATTGATGTGATTTGTCTTTAAAGAGGAGATTCTGCACCTTGTATGTGGAAAAGATACTTTTCTCAGAGCTTATATACTGACAGGTACAAGTTCTTTATTTTTTTAGTTGTTGGGTGCTCAGAACATGTCTTTTTACTTCACATTTATTCCTTGAAAACTTATGTACACGCAGCAAATAAATTTTCAAAGGCAAATGATGCCTGTTTGGCATCTGAGTCTACAGATTTCTGTTTAGAGGAAGTAGTTTCTAAAGCTAAAATTTTGTGGCATAATTTCCTATATAAAAGAAGAGCTTTATTTTAATGAAACTGTATCTTTTTGCAAAGAAGGCTGTGAGAAAGTGAAGGATGCACTGAGTCTTCTGCTGAGAGCTGCCAGCTTTTCGAAAGTTCAGTATTTGACTGTAGATTAAAGAACAGGTTTGTGCTGTTAATCCTGTGAATAATTTACTTTGCAGAGAGGAAAGGGAAAAATGCAGTTACGATGCAGGGAGAAAAGAATGGCTGGGGGGCAGGCATGTAGAATCCTAAGTACAGAGGAGAGCTAAGAATGACATTAAGGTGGGTGGGTGGAATAGTCAGGACTTGTGCATTAGGAGTGCTGAAGCTATGGCACAGACTGGAAAAAGATACCAGCGGGACTGTGGTTGCAGCATATAATGAGTGAACGTGGAAAGAATTTGAAATACTGACATGAAAGGAAAATAGTAGGCAAAAGCAGTATGAAGGTGATTCTGATCTTGTTTTGGGGCAAAAGATATACTTAGATGCTGTAAAAAAGGCCTGGAAGGTTAGAGGAAAGTAGGATGGGAGGAGAATGAAAATTTTAGGCAGCCTACAGATATGACATCAGTGAATTTAGAGGATTTCAGGTAATTATAAAAATCTGCACACACAGAATATATGAGGGGTGGGGAAGTAGGAATAAAATATGCCTCTTTAGGTGTAATGAAGTGAGTTTGTGGAAGCTGTCATTAGTGCATTCTAAAAATCAACCCCGTGCAGGCAAGGGCAGCCTCTTGTTCCTGGAGCCTCCAGTTAGACAACCATTTTGCTTTTGGTGCAGTGGAAAGGGAGCAACAATGTGGAGTTGATGGTATTGATAGTTTTTTTCTCCTAGCATTCAGAACTGATACACATACCAGTGTTGCACCTGCCAGAAGCAAAATTGTGCCACTGGGGAGACTAGAGGTGTAGAGGCAGAAATACCAAGAGATAAGCAGGTGGAATGAGTGAGAGTTCTTTGGTTGTTTTGAGGCTCTGAAAATGGAAGGCGTCCATCCTCCTCTTTGCAGCCAAAATGGAGATTCATTACAGGGGGGTACATGGGGTGGAGTGGAATTCTCAGTTGTGCCAGTGCCTGTGAATGAGGAGGAGTCGTGTTTCTGGTCAGTGAGCTGTGTGCTCTGCTACACAGAGCTCTTATGGTGTGAGGAGAAAAAGTTTTACCTTTGTGAGAGAGACTGATGGCCTGCACAGATCTCAGTACTAGAAAAAATGAGGAGCAAAGGTACGGGAATCAGGAGAAGAATGGCAAAATTTGTCTCATGAGATTGCTGGGTCTGTGGTATAGACAGGATAATACAGGGAATCAGGGTGTGCAGTGATATGGAATGAGTGAATGTGAGATCTGGCCTTGAGAGTAGTACCAATTGCATTTTTCTAATTTTAGTTTAATTACTGTAATGATAAGGGATATTGACAGTGAGGAGGAAACTGTGAGATTTTACACCTTGCGTTCAGAAAAGCTGATGATAGGAGCTGATGTGTGTCCTTCACTTGCAGTAGTAATTACGAGGTAAGAGAGCCTAGTTCTGAGGCACCTTTCTTTCCTAAGTGATAGGAAGATGTTAAGCTTGGTAATAGCCAAGATGGGTGATGTGTTCAAAGCTTTTCAAAAATTTTTATATTTTCTTCAAATCTTTGTTTTAAGACTTCTCTGGTCTTTTAACTGATTGCAAAGAGCTTTAAGTTGCAGAGTCATAACCAGGCCTTACAGCTTGTGGTTCCATTAAGTGAATGGAGTTCAGTGAACCCTTCAGACATGATCTACCATGCAGAGAACCTGAAAGAACTTTTTGCCGGATGCATGATTTGTTCTGCAGATAACGAGATTTACGCTGTTTAAAATAAGCTCAAATTTCACATGTCACGTACATTCTGATAGTGGAACTAAAGTTGTGCAATGTTTTTGTTTTTAAAACACTGTGTCAGTCTGACAGAAGTGACTGCTGTTCATGCTATGACTCTGCTGATTCAGTTAGTCATTTAGCTGATACTCTGCTTTAGCAGTTCATAGCTGAAATTGTTTTCATAACAGGGCAAAGCTCAGCTCAGCCACTCCCCTCTTAATTAGACAATGCCTGTCCAAAGCTTTTGGTTGTGCTCCCTGTGCTTGCTGTAAGGTGTAATCCAGTTGCATGATCCATCTTTTCTGTTTATCTTGCTGTTTCTGTGTACAATTTCCTTTTCCCTCCCC
>VXAD01013544.1:355393-370073 GCA_013399195.1 Dicrurus megarhynchus
CCCCCCCTTTTTTTTTCCAATGATGTCTTTGCTGATAAGATCGCCTCAATGTGCAAGCAGTTGCAAAATGAGATTGGTATCTTTTGACTTGCAACTGGGGATTCCCCATATGAGCAGGAAAGCTGAAAATGGTGCTGTAGCTCTTGTTTTTAATATTAGTCTATTTTTTATTAACTCTCCCTCCTTTGACCCCCCCTGCTCCCCACCCCCTTCTTTTTCCTGCTGTCTTTGAAGGGTAGATAAGATTAGATTTCAGATGAGCATTTAGCAGTGATTCTTCTGGTAACTGTTACCTTGTATTGTATGACCCTTCTGGGATTTTAGCTTTCAAGAAGTTAGACTTTTCAGTCTTAAAAATTTTGGTTTGCGTCCAGTGGGATGCTCATTTCATAGTCTCTGTTACCAAAGTAGGTTGTAAAAAGTTTTGGATCTTCTTTTTCCCTTCCTTATCTTGCTTGTTAGGTTGTCTTTTTTTTTTTTTTCTTCTGCTAAACATTTCCTCCTTCTGTTTCTTAACTTCTATTTTCTTTTTTTTTTTTTTTTTTCTTGTACTATGTGGCTTGACTCACTTCCCCCTCCTCTCTGCTGAACTCTTTAAATTCAGCAGTCATTTTCATGCTTATGAAGCCTTTTGATCACTCTTGTCTGAATTCTTTAATATATTTCTATTTCGATACCCCACTGTAAGCAACATGTCTAGGAAGTGTTCAGGGTTTAAAGTGTGGTGTTGAGGAGGAAGAATGACTTCTCAAATTTCTTTTGATGTTTTGAGATTTACATGCAGTTCAGTTTTCAGAGCTGGTAGTGCCCTTAATGTAAATATGCAATGTTGGGATAATTTAGAGCAGTGCATCTTTTTCTTGAGGGACCCTGGCCCCTTTTTGATAAGATAACCTGAAGCTTGCTAGGCAGAACAAAATCTTCTAAGCTGGAGAACCATGCCCCTCCTGTACCCCAGAATCCAGCTTTGTGTGTAATTTATGCAGCAGAATCTTACTCTGATTTTAGAATACCAAATAATTTTTCTTAGTTGACACAAGATCAGGAGGCTGAAGCATTTGATCTGAAACCTCTTGCAGAGGCCTTGTTTGCAGCTGTCACATTCTCTGTTACTGATTTCTGATGCAAGTCCCCAGTGCTTGAGCTCAAACTTGGCTTATTCAGTTCCACATGTAGAAGATCTCCTTAGAAGTGTGAAGCTTAAAGGAACTGGGACCTGTAAAGATTATATTTAAGTTTTTTGGAAGTGTTTTAATTCTGAAAGGGATTTGTCTCCCTTTCAATTCAATGAAGAGCTTGGGGAAATGTTCTTGCCTGATAAAGGGATTTCTTTAGACATATCTTGTATTCTAAACTTAAATTACTGAAAGGGGTGTCAGCCAGATATTCCTGGTTGTTGGGATGTGAAAACTATCCCTTTCTTGATGACTTTTTGTGTCTTGGAAGTACGATATGGGTTTTTCCATGTTCGTTAAGTTGGGAAACCTGCTCTCCAGTGTACATTGTAGGATTTAATAAGTGCAGGTGTCAAAGCTGTTAACATGGTGATATTAAATGTACTTCATGGTACCTGCATAACCAGTTAATCATGGCTTCTTGAGGCTTTATTTTTATGGGTGTTTGTTTAAAGTGAGGAGAGTGCCAAGGGAAGGGATGGTGACTGATGTTCTTGTATGCCCCTCCTTATCCCCCCTTCCTCTCAGTTACACTGCTGGTGGTGTTATCCATATTGATGGTGTCCCTCAGCAGTAGTCTGTAAATATTTTGCCTCATGTGCAGTGACAGCCCTTAAATCAAAAGGAGGAGAGAGAGGCAGAATACTTTGAACATAATCTGTGACTGACTACTAATGTGAGTTACCATCTGGAAAACTGATGCAAAGCAGCTGCAGCTTTTGGCATCTGACAGGGTTGTACAGCTCTCCTCTTTCAGTGCTGAAATGGACTTGCTTGTTTCGCTCCTGCATGGGCTTCAAGGTGCAAATTTCCAAAGTGACAGCCACCATGTTGCATGTAGTCCATCCACTAAAGAGCACTTCCTACTTGACTCATTCTCTATGCTCTTGGTTTACCTTTTTGTCTGTAGAAAGCTTGCAGGCAGAGGCAAAGATCTGATTAAATTTCTGAAACCAGGATCTGTCAATTTATGTTCCTGTATTTACTGCTTAGGAAATCATAGCGGTCATTACGAGAAGGTATCTCCTGAGTTGGGAAACAAAGAACTTTTACTGTAGCCTTTAGATGTAAATGGTTATTTAATGTATAAATACAGTGTGTATCCCTTTCTTTAATTTATGTACTTAACCTAACATCCAGAAAAAGTAGCTTTGGAATTAGAGGAGGAAGTATGCATATCATTCTTTAAAAATTCAGTTCATTGTGTAGAATCATTGTAAAGTGAAAATATTTTTCAGATGCCCTATAGAAAGGTGAGAAGGAACACATCATAATAAAATTCTTCCTGTCTGTATGTAGCATTTCTTTAATATACTGCTGTTGCAGCATTTCTTTTGTGTGTGGGTGTATTGTTTCTGTGACATGCAAAGCAAAGAATGTGGACTTTGTGGTGACACTCCTTGCTGTGAACTTGAACAAAACATGTAGAAATCTCTTAGTTCCTTGGGTGTTGTATTTTCTTGAAACAGGGACACTTGTTCCTACAAAGCTCTGTATTTTAAAAAGGATACTGGTTTATTTAGTAGAGTTGGATTTGGTTTGCATGGCAAGGTTTTGGTAGCAGGGGAGATACAGGGGTGGCTCCTGTGAGAAGCTACCAGTGATGGTGGTAGCATCTCTGGGATTATGTATTTTAAGAGGGGGAAAAAGTTACTGCAGAGGAGCAATTGCAGCTGGAGAGATGAGTGAGAATATCTGAGTGAAACAGCCCTGCAGACAGCCAGGTCAGTGCAGAAGGAGGGGCAGGAGGTGCTCCAGGTGCTGGAGCAGATTCCCGTGCAGCCCGTGGTGAGGCAGCTGTGCCCCTGCAGCCCAGGGAGGTCCATGGGGGGAGCAGAGATCCGCCTGCAATCCTTGGAAGACCCCACGCTGGAGCAGGTGGATGTGCAAGGGAGGCTGTGACCCCATGGGAGGCCTTTGCTGGAGCAGGCTCCTTACAGGACCTGTGGCTCCATGGAGAGAGGAGCCCATGCTGGAGCAGGTTTGCTGGCAGGACTTGTGACCCCGTGGGGCACCACGCTGGAGCAGGCTGTGCCCGAGGGTCTGCACCGCATGGAAAAGGACCCACACTGGGGCAGTTTGTGGAGAACTGCAGCCCCTTGGCAGGACTCACACTGGAGAAATTCGTGGAGTACTGTCTCCTGTGGGAGGGACCTCACACTGCAGCAGAGGAAGAGTGAGAGGAGTTGCCCCCCCTCCTGCCCCCCCTGCCTCGAGGAGGAGGGCGTGACAGAGGTGACATTTGATGAACTGACCACAGTCCCCATCCCCCTGTGTCACTCAGGGGGAGGAAGTAGAGAAAAATGGGAGTGAAGTTAAGCCTGGGAAGAAGGGAAGGACAGGGGAAAGATGGTTTTTAACATTTAGTTTTTGTTTCTCATTACCTTGCTCTACTTTTGATTGGTAATAAATCAATTTTTTTTTCCCCAAATTGAGTCTGTTTTGCCCATGACAGTAACTGATACTACATATGATCTCTCTTTGTCCTTACCTAAACCCATGAGCCATTTGTTGTATTTTCTTTCCCCTGTCCAGCTGAGGAGAGGAGTCCTAGAGTGGCTTTGGTGGGCACCTAATGTCCAGCCAGGGTCAATTTGCTACAAGAGTAAGAAATAACTTTATAGTAATAGAGACTTATTTTTTTCCCCTCAGGCAGTAGAGCTTGAAAACTAAGGACTTGAACCTAGCTCTTACTGAACTTCCATAGCTGATTCCTACTGTACTTGAATTTATTTTTTTTTTTTAACCCTGGTAGGGAGTATTTGCAAACTCTGTTTAGTCTCTGACCAGTTATTTCCTGAGCAGTGTATTTCTTTGTCAAAATAATTTAAAGTGTGTGTTTTGATAGGTGGGACAAGCTTCATGAAAAGATAGATTTCTTTATTTTTTGCCCTGGGATACAAATTATTTCAAACAGTTGGCTCTTAGTTTTAGTATCTTTAGAAGTATGTAAAGGCCTAGGAAGGCTGTGTATTTGGGCTACATTATTTCCATGGAGTCTCATTTCATCCTGCTCCCTCAGCAGCTCAAGAACCTTTTTTATTTCTTAGGAGTAGTCTTGGTGGAAGCTAATTGCAGAATATTCTGTGGGCATGGAAAGCTTATCATAAACATCTTTCTGCCTTTTACTACTCTGTGATCCTGTTGCCCTACAAATGAAATGGAGACCAGTAGTAGCTTCTACTGGTAAAGGTCAAAAAAGCTGTACAAGAGCATTCCAGGTTTTCATAACTTCAACAGAACAAGTTTTTCTTGTTTTCCTTTGCCAGTGTCACTCACGGCTTGTTTATTCTATGACATGTAGGTTGTAAATTGCTTAATGTTGGAGGTATTCATTTTAAAGCAGGATTTTTGTGAAGAATGTTCATGTTTCTGGATGTCCCTGAGGAGAATAACCTGCAGAATTTTGTTTGAGCGTTGTGTTTGAATTCTGCAAGCCAGACCAGAAAATATTAATACTCATAAACTGAAGACATTTGAACTCAGAATTAAGCTCAAGTGTTAATCCATGGAATAACTCTCATTTCAGTTTAGGTTTGTTTGTTTGTTTTTTTTTTTTTTAATGTGCAAAGATTTTTTTTATTGTTTATCTATTCTGTGAGCTTTAAGGAAGGAAACCGGAAAATCTGTACATTCAAATTGAGCTTCTTAACTGTTTTTTACTTGCCTCAGGCTCTACACTGGTTTTGTTACAGTACTGTGATTTCTAAAAGGGAAAGTTTACTCCAAACTTCTTTCAGCTGCATTTACATTGTATTTGCAATCACTTAAGGTACGATTTGTTTTTGGCTGTTGCTGGGGGATGTTACAGAACACATTTTGTCAGGAAGGTTTCGCCATTGGCTCTAATTGCTTTGTAGATGTGAAAATAAACTAGAGGCTCTTTAAAAGGTTCTCTGTCCTTATGTGTTGCTTCTGACAAAACTGGAAGATTCATTGGCCTGTGATGCTTTTTATGAGCTGGCAGTAAAGGATTCTTTCAGTCTTTCTTTTGTCCTCTTTCAGCAAGACTCAGCATTTGTATATGCTCTTCAATCTTGCTTTGATTTGTAAGTGATAGCCGAAGTCAAGTGTGCCTCTTAACCATACAAAAATGCTGAGATAAAATCTAGGTCTTCCCATGATAATTGTAATTCTGGCTGAGTTGAACATTCAGCACAGGTTATAAATCAAGCCTGGTGTTACTGCCTGCTAGCTGAGTGTCTGCTTTCAGAGCGTTACATTAACTCCTGTTGTACAGTTTACCCAGTTTCATACTCAAGTTGCAGGAAATTTACAAATTAGAGATTCCTTTTTGGGGAGAAACAGGTTGGAGAGGAAGATTTATGTCTGTTTAACCTATTCCTAGAAAGGTTTGTGTTGCTTAGGAAAGCTTGTTTGGTTTCCATGGTCTGCTATACTCATAAATCTGCTTTGTCATGCATCCCTTTCCACAGACGTGTTAGGAAGGGTGTTCTTGGACATGACTGCTTCAGTCACTTGGAACTAAGACATCCTGTAAGTGCAGCTACCTTATTATATTTGTGCCAGTATAGTTTCTGTTCTCTCCTTGCTGCTTATCATGATCTATGGAGAGGCAACAGATATATCTCAATTGCCATCTCTTTTGGTTTTTATTTGACTTGTTTTCTCAAGACTCTCCCTAAAATACATTCTTCTCTTCACCCTAACAATTGTGAGGGCTTAAGTTCTGTTTCCTTACGAGAATACTCCTAAGAGGAAAGATATGAATGCTGTGGAATCATTGTTAGAGCATTCATTTATGTGGATTACTGACAGCTCTTTGCACCTTTATAAACATGCTTCCTGAGTAGTTTGGTTAGGGGTCACTTTACATTGAATTGAGGGATTTCTTTGGTTTGGTTCTGAAGTATTTCTGATTTGTTAGTAGTGAATGTATTTGCTGCTTCTGTTTTGTGTGAATGCTTAAGGAAGAGTAATTGGATTTCTTTGCTTCCACTTGGGGTTTATAATGCAAGTACCATGAATAAAACATCAGGGCTGTCTCTCAGCTGTATTACTGAAGCATAACATTATGTAGAAGCTTGAAATCAGATTTCCTCTTTCCCTGCCGAGGTTAAAAAGCCCAGTAAACTCTTGGAGCAGGTATTGGCTTCAGGCCAGGAAACTAGGCATGAAGTGCTGGCTGCAGTGCATGTAAGCCTAGTAAAATCTGACTTCTCTAAACGCCTAGCCTCATAAGCGAATGTCAACTTGCCTTGCAAAGATGACTGCTTGAAATTATGAATTCCTCTAGGTCTAGTATTTTACATGCAGAAAGCATGCCTAAAGGCTCTGCTGTTCTAGCGATTTAAAAACCTGGAGAGACCTGACAAGAAGGTAAATGAATAATGAGACTGCTCAGGTAAGCTGTTGCTGATTGTATGTAAACAGGGGAAGCACTAGTGAATTAAATCTGCTGTGTGAATACAGCACATTTAATGTTTTTATTAATTATATCTGACTGCTATTAATGCATTAGCCTGTGAATGTAATATAAAAGATTTTTCAGCTGACAGATTAAGCCATCTTTCCCAGGTATTTGCAAAAGCCTTTAAGTTCAGAGTATGTGTGGATAGTCATGAGGTTTTCAGTGTAGATGTGCACCCAAGAAAATGCAAACTGTACTCTTTTTTTCCTCAATTCTTATCTAATGCATGCAAATTCCAATTTCAAGAAATGAGCTGGCTGCAGATGCATAGTAAGAGCAGAAGATACAGGAGTAAGCAAAAATTACTATACCGTTAACTTGCTGGGTTGTTGCATACTGCTACAACATAAGAGAAACAAAACTTTTCTGAGTTAAAGAAGTTTATGTCGGATTACACAACAGATAAATATTAGCTTTTCATATTGTAAGTACTGGATTTCCTTGTAACTCCTCCTCTATATCCTCTTAATAGAGCTTGCATAAGAGTAGTTGGAAACATGTATGTGACAATAAGTTTTCTGTTCTTGCTTAATTGTGAAATATTTGCATTTCAGCTCAAATCAAAGACAAAGTTAAAGAAAGGGAAAAGAAGCAAAAAGAAAAGAAGAAGCACAAAATAATGAATGAAATCAAGAAAGAAAATGGAGAGATCAAATTACTGCAGAAAGGTAGGTTCAAACTATGTAGTGGTTTCTCATTCTAGTGCTAAAAGTATTTGTGTTTGGATACTGTGTTTTAATACTATGTTTTTCATTTAACTTATGCCATTTTTCCTGGTTAATTGGTACAAGAGTTGCAAATTAAATCCTAATTGTTTATGGTAATTTTTTTGTCAATTGTGACAGGTACTGGAAATTAAAAATAAAACTGTCATCACAGTGTTGCATATACAATAGTAGTAACAGGAAAGACCAGGACTTCAAGGAACAATATTAGTGATTCTTCAATAACTGCTGACAAGATGTAGGTTATAATTTTATATATTGTGGAGAAGAAAAATGAATGCATGTTATATTTTATGTCTAACATTAATGGTACAAGACTGAGTAATTAAGGAGTTACAATTCAGGAACTTTGTCAAATACTAAGGAATTGTATGCAACATGCAGTCTTAATTTTGGTTTTCTGTAATGAATAGTAGTTAAGGTTATGTTCTCACGTGGCTTGTATGTCCACTGAATCTTAGAACTGTACAGTAGGTGACATTGGAAGGGATCTAGTCCAACTGCTCCGAGTATGATCAACTAGAGCAGGTTGCCCAGGACTGTCAGACTCTTTGTTGTCAAGGGTGGAGGCAACAGTCTCTCTGGACAACTACATTCAGATTAGATATAAAGATTTTTTTGTGATGGAAGAGGCTGGAACAGGTTGCCCAGAGAGGTGACAGATATCCCATCCCTGGCAGCATTAAAGGTCAGGTCAAGGACCGGGCTCTGAGCAACCAGATCTAATTGAAGATGTTCCTGCTTATCGCAGCAGTTTAGACTGGGTGGTCTTTAAAGGTCCATTCCAGCACAAACTATGTGTCTATTGTATGGTCTGTGAAGAAAGGCAGAGACTGCTGGGGCTGATAGGCCTGGAGAAGAGGAGGCTCAGTGGGGAGTCTCATCAGTGTGTGTAAAACCCTGATGAACGGGAATGAAGAAGGTCATCAAGCTATGCTTCATGGGTTTATTCCTTCCAGGTGCGGGGTTTTGCCCACCACTCTGTTAATTTCACGAGTCCCCTAAGTTGGCCTGTTTCTACAGCATCTCGAGGTCTCTGTCACTGGCAGTGCAACTCTGTGGTGCATCAGCTCCTCCTTCCAGTTTTGTATCAGCTGCAGCTTGCTGAGGGTGTGCTCTGTCCCGTGATGCCATTAATGGAGATGCTGAACAATACTGACACAAGATATCAAGGTCCGGATTACTCCACTTGTGACTCTTTCCAGCTGGACTTTGTGCTGCTGCTCACAACACTGAGCACAGCAGTTAAGCCAGTACTTGAAGCACCTTACTCTTCACTTAGGTCATGCTGCATCAGATTTTCTGTGAGGGTGTTGCTTATTTGAGTAGATCAAATACTTTTTTAATCTGTTATTTTCAGACTCTGCTTTTGAAGTTAGGAACAGATTCCTGATATGTTTTTCTCTTACCTTGTCTGCTGTAGGATTTCATTTACAAATCAGAAACTGAAACCCTCAAATCAAAACTTGAACTTCAAAGTGCTGGTATGAGGTCAGAGGCACAGAACCCTGTAATTATTATGTCACATATTACACTCTACACACAAGTAACTCTATTAACAACAATGACAGCTTAAAACCTGTGTTGATCAGATCTCAGGGTATTGCCTTGAACGTGAGGATTGTGTAAGCTGGTGACTTCCTGCGAAAAGGAAAGGTGTGACTTGTCATTGCTGAGCGTGGAAGGAAGTTGGTGGTTGAGATCCTGGGCAACACTTAACTGCCACAACAGTGGGTTCTTTAGGCTTTGTTTGAGTAACAGCCCTTTTTTACAGTGGCTTCTGTTTCTGTTGCCATTCAGCAGATGAGGTGCAATCTGCAATGACAGCAAGTTGTCTTACACTGATCTATAAATGTTACCTAATGGGGCTGTTGCGCCTAAAATGGTGCTTTATTTTCAGGTTAATGTAAAAGTGCATATGCCCTGGGACTCTGTTAGAACACCTCTGCTGAGAAGCAAGATAGGTTATTTTCACAGTGAACAGTGCTACAAGTGCATTAGATGCTTTACCCCTATTTCATTTGACTTGTTATCACTCAAGTATATTTTAGGTTTTCTTTAAGGTGTTGGCTTTTAAGTGTTTTGTAGAGGCTGTGTTTGGTTTGCCAGTATCCTGCAAAACTGACTCCTATTTCAGGGAAAGAAGGGAGTGAGTCAGGAGAGCAGACAGTTATTTAGAGCAGACAGATTGTCTCTGCAGGGTTTGTGTCCTGTTCAGAATGGCAGCTTTTGGTGTCTTCTGTGGGCCTCCGAAATCTGACTGTATGTGCTGTGAGGTTTGTATAACGTTTCCTGAGCTGTCCTGCTGATCTGACTTTACATCTGGGGCAAGAGAGAGCAGAGGCAGAAGTGCTTTATGATGCAGCTTGTATGTCAAGGTCAGTGTCTCTGACCTTTTGAAATATTAACTCTTTATCTAAGGGTGGCTTCTTCCTGTGTAACAAAAGTTAAGCTTCAAGCCGTATTGTCTTGAGCTCAGGACTTACTGTGTGGGCTTTGGAACAAAGTTTTGGAATGAGTCTGCTTTCCATTTCTTTGGGTTTTTGCTTTTGTGGTTGTTTTTTCTATTTGTAGTGTGTATGTGTGTTTAGAGACCAACAGTACTGTGCCTAAAGACAGTTTATTTCCTTCTTCTAGGTATTAGATCTGTATCTTGTTGTAAAATGTTGCTCTGATCATCTGTTTGTGACTCACTTTGGTTGAGGGGATGGAGGTAACAGCCTACGTGACTTCAGACAGCTAAACTGGCTGTCCAAGGTCAAAGGTGCCTAGTTATAGAAGAGGTCAGTACTGAGGGACTGATGCTTTTTGAGGGAGAGCTGGTGCATAAGCCTAATTTTGGTGCTCTAAGCTGAATGTTGAAGAGTTTATTTCTACTTGGAGGCTCTGGGTTGTGAGCTGTTCATCTGCCTAAACTTGGGTTGGCGTTCTGTTGAAAGCATTGATAAAACTTGCCCATGTTGAGAAGGGCGATTCTTAAAAAGGGTTTTTCTGCTGTGCTTGAGACTGCTAAAGGAAATGAGGCTCTTTCAGAGAGCGTGATGGCTTTTCTTATGAACCTAGAATGAAGGGTTTTTTTGTCATCCTTTTGCACTTAAAGATGTATTCTCTGTAGATAAGGCTATAGAATTGCCTCTGTGTCTCTCTGCTGTGTGGAAGGAAGAGCTCAGTTTTCAGACAAAAGCTGGTTGGCACATGCATATTGTTAAAAATTCAGAAACCCTAAGTGATTCAAACCTATTTTTAAGGAAAATCTGCATAGTAAATAGTTACCTTCTAGAAATTGAGTGTTTCATGCAAAAAAATTGTACCAATGTGACGTGACAATGTTACTGGAGGTCCTTCAAAAAGGAAAATGATTAGCAGGCTTATCTGTAAATAGTCCCGTTTCTGCTTTTCATTTTAGAAAAAAACATTCAGTCTTGTTTTTCTGATTATTTATATCCAAGCACAGCAACTGCTAAAAATGCAGTAGGAGAAATTCTTAGTATGTGTTTCTACAAGATTAAATGCCTTGCTTTATTGAATGCCAAAATCCAGGAAAGAACTGAAAATGAACATTTTATTTGCTGGTATGAACATATGTAAATGCAAATTATTTTCTAAAGCTTTTTAAAAAGTATTCTTCTGGAAGAAATGACATTTAATTGTACATTCTTATGAACCTTCAGAATTTTTTATAGATGGGTTTTGCACATGCATAATTATAAAATCAGTACATTAAACACGAGACCTGAGTCTTTGTGTATCTTTAAGGAAAATGTTCAAGTATTCGTATGTGATGCACTTCAGTTGAGGGAATAAGACTGAGATAAGAGTGCAGGGCACACAATCCACCACACTGATTTGTCTGTGATACTGAGTTTTCTCCACAGGCGTTATGCACCAAGTTACTAACTTTTACCAATAAAATATATAAGTAGAGGGTAAAACACAGATGTCAAATGGGATGGGGCACGTGGCAACTGGAGGGAGAGCTGTGCTGTAAAGCTTTGAAGTGCTTTCTGCTGGAGCTGGGGATCTGGAGCTTGAAGCAAACACTTCTGGTACATCAATGAAAAGTGAAAATGTTAGATTTTGGTGACTAGGCCCTCCTAAAGTAAGGAAGTGAAAACTGATTTTAATTACTGGCTGGTGTTAAAAATGTTTGTGCCTTCCTGCTACCAGCTATCAGCTAGAAAATTGTGGGAAACAAACAATTTAGTGTTACTAAATTTTGGCTTTTGTTTTGAAATGTCTCAAGTCTCCCCCTAATAATTTTGGCTGACCTCAAAGTTGAGAAACAACTGCTTTGGTTGAAACAACTGAGTAAAGTATTTGACTTCATGGCCTCTTGTTATTTAAAATTTTGATCAAATGATCAAACGCATCAAATAGACAAAACACAACCTAAAATAAACTTCAGGTAATGTCTGACTTCTTGCAAAAACTTACATTTGGAAGGTATCTGTAATTAACCAGAGTTTAGGCTATCTAGCACCACTTTCAATTACAAGTATGTGTTATCTTGTAATAAAAGAGCACTGGTTTATTTGCTTAAAATGTGAATAGTTTTGAGTATCAGGCCTTATTAGTAAGTCCTGTGTCATTCACAGTGACAGGGATATTGGGGCACCACAAAAAATAAAGTGTGCTGAGTTACCTTGAAAGATCTACCATTCCTATACATGTGTGCATGTGAGAATTATTTTTCTGTTTATGGTACGTAAAGCCTGGTGCCTAGAAGATGGTTAAAAGTTGTTTAGCAGTAGTTCTGATACTGCTGAGTATGTGCATGCATGAACAGAATGACTGTGGAATGGAG
Source organism: Dicrurus megarhynchus (assembly GCA_013399195.1). Taxonomy (NCBI): domain Eukaryota; kingdom Metazoa; phylum Chordata; class Aves; order Passeriformes; family Dicruridae; genus Dicrurus; species Dicrurus megarhynchus. The sequence continues at coordinate 367,529 of VXAD01013544.1, forward strand.
TAACTTCCATTCTTCTGATTTCTTGAATGATACGGTGCAAATTTTATAACTCCATCCTTGTGCAGATGCTGCTAAACCAAATAGGAGCAGAAGCCGTTCTTCATTTTTTTTCTAGTCCAGTAAAGTGTGAGCTCTGTCTGCTTTTTAACAACAGATCAAGGCGAAAGTTCCTGTAAATGTGGATGCTGAGGGTTTTTCTACCCACCCCTGTCCCTGTTATTTCTTGTTGGGACTGCCTCTATGGGGGCTTCCTCTATTGAGGGCTCATCTTGGTCTCTGTGGGGACCACCCCCTGTCCATCCACCTGCAGCCATCCAATGGGTGGAGGAGCCTGGGTCCGAGAGCAGCCCCATGGGCGAAGCCCAAGTTCAAAAACCACTCTCCCTGGAATAACCACTCCTTTATTCCAGACCCTTCTATCCCTTCTATGTTTAGTGATAGGTGCATATTGGTCATCTCCTCCCTTGTTGTACCATAATTGGTCCCATGTCTCAGTGTTCCGCCCTGTACCTTTTACCCCATTCGCTATTGTCCCGGGCACCACCCCTCTCTTCCCTCCCTTAAAAACCTCTGCACACCCCGATTTCGGGGTCGATCCGGTGGGATCCGCCCCTGTTAATAAACCTTTTGCGTGGTCCTCGGATTGGCCTCCTCGCAGTTCTTTGCTCCTCGGTGCTATCTGGTCCTGCCACCAGCGCCTCCCTGCCAGGGGAGCGTGCACCGACCGCAAGCGGCGGCTTTGACGCTCCGACGCCGGCACACGCGGACGCGGCGCGAGCGCTCTGACTCAGGCACGCGCTGACGCGGCGCGTGGCTCGTGACTGCGAACTGGTCGCGCGGCTGAGCGCCCCAGGGGCCGAGGGGGCTCCGGGGGCCGGGACCACCCCGGCCGGCGCGATACGTGGCGCCCAAGCGTGCGGCGCGAGCACCGCTCCGTCCCTGCAGAGCTCTCCCGGAGGCTTTTTCCTCGCCGCTTTTCTCCAGCCCGTCCGGGATTGGGACCGTCTCGCCGCTGCTCCCTCGCGTGCAGCGCCTCTGTTTTAAGAGTGCCGCTCCGCGGGGAGGATTTATCGCCGAGGAGACTCCATCCTGCAGTTTTCCGTTTCGGAGCCCCGCTTTAGGTGAGCGCCTTTACCCCTGGGTTTCCCTTGGGATCTGGTCGTGGGTCTTTTTATAGGCTGGTAGCCCCAGCTTCCCTTTTGTGAAGTTAACCCCGACCATTCTTTGTGAAGTTCGGGTCCTCGAACCGTTTTTCCTTGGTTTTCGCGTTTTGCTGTGGGGTGGAGGTGAGCCCTGACGCCGAAATTTCTTTTTCCCCTGGTTTCATATTCTGCTGATTTGCCGTTTTTGTAAAGTTTGCTCACCATGGGTGGTCAGCAGTCGACGTCGGAGCGAGGATTTTTTCTCCAAGTTGCGGGAATCCTTGAGGGGGGTGATTTTAAGTTTTCAAAGTCCCTGTTACGAAAGTTTGTTAAATGGGTCTTCCTTTACTTTCCTCGAGCTACAAATTCTAATGCCAAAAGCCTCACATTTTGGAACTCGGTCGGCAACACCTTAATGGAAGTGGGGAATATTAAGAAAAAAGACGCCAACCGATTCGGACCGCTTTTAATTCAAATTAAAAATGCAATTATAAGCGAGAGGCAAAGTAAAGGAAAGCCCAAAGTTTCGTTTTCTGTCCCCGGTTCTCCTGCCCTGTCTGCCTGTTCGAGCAGCCAGCTTAAGAGCTCGGGATAGCCACCAGCCTCCCGGTTCTGCTCAGAGCTCTCCACACCCTTGCCGCAGGAGGACTGATCACCCTGCTGTGGATTCTTCCCTTGTCCCTCTTCCTTCTCCCTCTTCCCAAGTTAGTTCCTCCAGTTTAAAAAGAACCAAAAGCAATAAAAGCGCTGCAGAGCCTCCTGTTCTTAAAGACTCTGCCTCACAGGCAGATTTGAAATTAGACTCGACTTTAAATGAGGGCTGTCGCCATGCGGCATGCCAAGCAACCCTGATGTGTCCTTCACAAAATGGTGGTAGCCACATGGCTGGTCCCGCCAAAACAGCTTCTTCTTCCCATAATCCCTTCCTTTCTCCTTCCCAGAATCCCTTTCTTTCACCTTCCCCTCGCTCCTCCCAAAACTCCTCCCAGAGTGTTTGCTCCGCCCATTCTGGGCGTAGCCCTTGGTGTCTCCCAGCTCCGCCCTTTAACAGTGACATCACCTGGGAAAACTCGGCTTCAGATTCCCACGCCTCCCCTTTCGGTCCGAGTACCGGAACTTCCGGAAGGGAAGGCATATTGGCTGGGGACCTGGAACCCGATGCAGGCCTTTTTGCTGCTCCTGTTGTTTACAATCCCCGAACAGGTCAAAACCTTCAGTGGAGGCCTTTTGATTTTGGCCAATTGAAGGACCTATGCAAAGCCTATAAAGAATATGGTAGGGGAAATCAATATTTCAAAAACTTATTTAATTCTATTTGTACAGCAAATGTGTTAGTTCCCTACGATATTCGGAGGATTATTTCCTCCCTCCTGACTCCACCTGAATTTGACCTATGGTTGGAA
>VXAD01013548.1:0-155161 GCA_013399195.1 Dicrurus megarhynchus
AAAACCCACCAAAAACCCCAAAAATTCCTTTCAGCAGGTCCCCCAAAACACATAATGATATTTAAATTCAGAATCTGACAACTATAACTAAGCAAACATTTCAATTACTTCAACATCAATGAAATAAAATCCCCAAAAGAGCACTTTAGGCTAGGACCAGATCTGTAGTGTCGTATTTGCAGCCCCTTACATCTCTCATGGAAGATCTACTCTTTTCCTACTGTTAACATTCATTTAATCTGAATTAACATAAGCATTGCAGACCTACCCAGAAGTCAAAATCATTGCTTTCCAAGCTGTATAAACATACTTTTAATTTGACTATATAGAAACATAGAATGATTCCCTTCATCCATTTGGCTATGGACTTGAAACCTAACAAGACAAGAGATCTATGGCTTTAAAGGTTGGACTTCAGTTGGTTTGATGGCAAAGGAAGTGCTGTAGATTTGTTTTTGTATTTTGACTTTATTGCTCTATTTGAAGGATCCTGTTCTGACCCTATAATGCCTGAACAGTCCTGTTTCATACAATAGATCAAATCAGTTGCCTTTGAAGCACCAAGGGTGTATTGGTAATAAACATGTAGTCAAATTGGAATCAAAATTTTAACATTTAATATACCAAGGTTTTAACAGTTTCAGGCTGATCAGCTTCTAAATTAAAAAAAAGAAAAAAAGAAAAAGAGAAAAAGAGAAAAAGAGAAAAAAAGAAAAAAAGAAGAAACCCAATGTATCAGATTTAACAGTAGATCTCTTCAAAGTCCATTCCTCTTTGCATTTCCAAGCAAGGATCTAAAGCCAAATGTCATTTAATTCAGTGGGTATACTGAGGATGCTTTCGTAATTTGTCATGATAGCAGTGTTGCTTCACTGTAATTTTCTGAAGTCAGAATCAGATTAAATTCTTTCAACTGCAAATAATGTGATGTCCAACCATTTAATGTTTCAAATATCATCAAAAGGAACTTTCCAAAAAACATGCCCTGTATAAGCAGCATCTGCCTTCAAACATACTCTGAAATCCTTCCAAAACCTTGTATCTAACAGTATTTATACACTTTGTGGGGAAAAAAAAAACAACTTAGTTGCCTCTCGGAAAATTAGAATCAAATTAATTGACAGTCCTCATCTTGATGCTGGTAGTCACTGCAAACAGGGCTTCTTACATGTTCATTGTGCATTTCTTTCTGATGAATTTGTAAGTCACTGTTTCACTAAACCACATCAAAGTCATCTTTTGGTTTGTCAACAGCTTGCTTCCTATCTCTGCCTACCCTCCAACAAATCACACATAGCTTTCTTAGAAGAGTGGGAGAAAAAATACTTTGATGTGATTCAATTACTGAAAAGCTATATTCTAAAAGATTCCCAAAGCTAGGGAAATTTGGCTATAACTAATTAGTGTTTTGCATATTTATGCTAGAAGAGCTCATTACAGAGCTTACGTTATAAATTGTTGTTTATGTACTTTTTCCTCAACGCTCTGAAGTCACTTAGTATCATTCATTGCAACTCCTCTTGAAGCTCACTAAACTCTATGCCTCAGAAGGCTTTTTGTCACCCATTACATTATACCACGTGCTTCTAAGACATAATACTCTTCACCATAATATTCTTTGCCATTAAGGGCCACAACTTGCAAACATATATACCTGCATCGTTACATTCAGCTCATCTGATTACTGAACTGAGCAGTACCACTGACTGGGGCTACACATGAGCTACACTGTAGAACGCTTCTCTGGAATGGACACTGAGTTTAAACAGCCCCTGAATCAAGCAAGGCATTTTAATTATGGGTATTTAACAGGAAGCTGAGGCTATTTTCAGAGGGCTATGTTCTCCTGAAATCCTAGTGCTGCCACTCAATTGCCTCTACAGAGCTTCTGCCTGTCACCTTATGACGGGTCAGCTATGGCACCACGGTGATGCGTGGTACTTGCTGCTCTCTGCTCTTGCTCAACAGCTGCTTTTGTATCTGTCAGTGTTATCTAATAACATCAAGCAAAAGCTTCCATCTTCATTCTTTTTATTTAGTTGCAATCTATTTGGCTTTATTCATTGGCTTTTCTTTTTCTGCACAGGAGCTCCAGGAATTGGATATCATGATTCTAAGAATTAACAGCTGGTAGCTATTTCATTATTTTCTGTTTACTGATGATTTAAGATAAACTGACCATGTTTCCTTCACTCACAAAACTGAACAGGTAGTATATAAAAAAAGGATATGTAGAAAAAAACAGGCTCATGTTCTTCTTTGGCAAATACCACTTAGTATCCGAGACAACCCATTTTGCTGCTTCCTCTCCTCTACATGTAACTCAGACAACCAACACATCAAGAACCACAGAAGCCTGTAGCACTCCCATTTAAATCAACATTTAAATTTAGAAAAAAAACCAACTTTATTACTGCCTCTGCCAATGTAATTTTTAAATATGATTATTAACGATATATAAGACTGTGAAGAAAATACAGCAAATGCCATCTATTTTGGCAGACAACAAACCAAGGATCTTACTTTTCCTTCATTAATTGATGTTTCTCTTTTTCTGCCAGTGCTCTCCTTAATGTCAGTGAAAGTTATTAGCATTAATTACTTGTTACTTGAATTGGACTTAGGCATTTTCAATTCATTTGCACTTAAGGAAACGTTTCAGAAGATAAGTTCTCAAAAGACCAAATAATGAAAAATTTTGTTAGCTGTTGCTTCCCCTGTCCACTGAAAAGTCCATCAAATGATGCTAGATACAGAAAGACCTCTAGGTCCTTCAAAGATTTGCTGTTCAAAGTGATAAATGATGATACATAGATATAATATTTATTTATCTAAATCTGGCCAAGTCATATCATGCCACATGCTATATAAACACATCTGGGGAGTTTGATCATGTAGAGTCTAAAATCAGTTATGAAAAAAAATGAAAGAAGAGAAGAACAAGAAGTAAAACATCCGGGAAGCTAAGTGGGTCAGGATAATGGCCAGGTACTTTAATCACATTTTGGTTACAAGTATGCCTAATTAATGAAAAATGATTAAAAAGTGGCTATCATCAAAATGTAGCCATTAAATGTAAAAATGTAGCCAATGAAACTATTTCAAACATTTTTTTTTTAATAAAACAAATAAACTGATTGTACAGGACAGACACAAAAAACCAGACAGTTATTGCAGATATCAAAATAATACTGAGGCTTGAGTCAGTCTGTGAATGTGTCCTTCTGCAGAGGAAACTGAGTTGAGGTCAAGGGGACAACTCCTTGTGGAGGAAAAGCTGAGGAAACCTCTGGATTTCTGGAACATGTCATTGAAGAAGAGGAAGACATGGAGAAGTGGTACTTAGAAGGTTTTCTAATCTAAAGGAGGGTCACTAGCAGAAAGCAGCATAAAGCTAATGCATGTGTCGATAGTAAAGCCAGGTCTGAGACTCAGATGAGGAATTTCTCAGCTAAAATCTCTGACATTTGTACCCCTGCTATAATACTTACTCGGCCTGGAGGGTGTGGAAATTGAACTCACTGCTACATTAAAGAACTTATCCGTAAAATGTGAATAATAATACTTTCAACGTCAGGATGGAGCTCTATGCATGAAAAGATTTATATAAGTGCTAAGTGCTGTCATTGTTACTACATTCAGAAAGTACAGAAGACTTTAAAAGCATTAACTTTTCTAGCACAGAACATCACCCATTCTTTCTGAAACCAGAAAAGAAGACATAAAATGAGTGTAGCTATTGCAAGAGATTGTCTGGTTTTAAGTTCTGATGCTTATTTTTTGTCTCTAGAAAAAGTAAACAACCATTAATAGCAGGAATTTTATGATACATTACATTGTATAATACGCAGCAACCTATAAAATATATGAAAACCAGTTTTACTTCATATAAACTTGCTTTTTGTCAGGAAATTATTTAATTGGAAAGATGCTTTGAGAGGAATCGGAAAGCAATGCATAAAAAAGGTGTCTGGTTTGGAATGATGAATAGACAATGGAGTCAATTTTTAAAATATAATGTATTAAGGAAGTAACTACCAAGTCAGTGCTAGTACATCAGCCAGCAGGATCAAATGAAATTGATGTGTCTATTCCTTTTTCTCTGAAGGAGAAGCACCTGCTCTCCAAGGAAGACCACACCCTAATGGAATTTAAGTGGTGGTCCATTTTCTCTCTGTGAAAACTGCAGCAGTCATCTGGAGTTTGATAAATTTTTTTATATTAATGTACTTTCACTTTTAGGCCATCTTGCATCATTTGAAGATGATTGTTAAGACTGTGATCAAGAATTACATCCTTGGGTGTAGAAACTTTTGGATATTTATCTTCTGATTTTGGATTTTTAAAAAGTATCATTTACGTCCTGTCTTGTACCTAGAATTCAAACTTTACTGTCCACTCAATGGACAGTGGAAGTGTCACACACAATATTCCTTTCATCCAAGAACAGCAATCATTCATTTGTCCTAGCAACATCACATTTTCAGACACGGTGAGCATTGTCACTACATATAACCAACTTTTTCTCTTGAAATCTTTATTTCATTGAGAAAAATAAAAGGCAGAATTTTCTTTCATATATTTAAAACTTTAATTACGGGAGGATGGCTACTGATACTGCCCAACATGATAAAATACTTTCTCTGAACAGAACTGTCACTAATACAGTATTTAAATTTACAAAGTGATTTCCACATGAATGGGATTGTTCCAGGCTGAAAACAACATTTTTAATACCATAAACAAACAAGTGATGAATGCACAAAATGAACTGTTTAACAGGGGTTTATGTACCCCTTGTGCATTGTATTTGGAAATGAAGTCCTTAAACTCAGAGGATTCTCTGTGGATTAGAAGAGACACATGCGGTCCTTTCAGCAGCATCCTTTTATACAAAATTTGGCACTAACACCCTCTTTGCTTCAGCAAATGACTTCACGCTTTGTCCTTTTAATCCAATTTCCACCATAATATAGACTGAAGTGTTGTGAAAATACTGAAAGAGGATGCCTGGAAATTTATTGCATTAGAAATCTAATCCAGGTGGTAATCCAATCCCACACAGCAGATTTCTCATTAACGGAGATGTTCAACCCACAGATGGCTTTATACAAACCAGCACTCTGCACTAGCTATGACTGGAAATAATTCTCACACATCAAGACATGACTCAACAAGGCAGGTAAGAGGCAAAGTCAGACAAGAAGAGGAACAGTCACTCGACTGAAAGCTACAATAATTGATTGTAACACTCATCCCAAGTTGAATAGCTCAGATTTGTAGGTCATTACAGCATTAGGTACTTTGCTGGTGCAGCCCATGAGAGTATAAGCCCGCCTATTCAGCAAGAGCTTCGTCATTAGCTACTGACTCCTCTTGGGTGAAAGCACCACGAGTACCTTAAACAGCCACCCCACAGCAGACAGGAGCCCATTCAGAAAAACCTTATTCATATTTTACCATCACAGGAAAAAATAATGTCCCAGTCAATGAACATTGCTACTTTTGTCTTTTATTTCTTGAACTGATTCTTTCCTGGAAAGGACAGACACTTGCAGATGCCAGCAGCTTGCCATGTATGTGTCCTGGCCAGAAAAGCAGCATTCCCGTGTTCTCCTTGTAGAAGCCATGGGTCCATTCGTGTCCCAAAGGCAACACAAGGCTGCTGCTCATTGCTTGTGAATATGAGGTCAGACTTTCTGTCAGCACAATGAGATTCACCAGGGATTTAAATAAAAAAATACAAACCCAACAGTCTTTAAGAAACTTAAACATGATGAAAGCATACCACTAAGATATTCCCATCACAACATGCAGTGCCACACACATGTTTATCCTAGCCAAACAACCATCTATTCACAGAGGTGTTTGTCTTTAACCTGTCTTGAGCAGAAGGAGAAAGAGAATGGTGTACACCCGTATTAAAAGTTTCTACCATTTGTGAAGCAAACATTTTCTTAATGTAGTTTCTTTAAAATGTGTCAGTTTTATACTCTTCTTCACAGAAAGGTAAATTTGTTCCTTAATAATTTCTGTAATTCTTCACGAAGTATAAGATTTTATTTATACAGGATATTTCAAAGTTAAGCTGGTAGAAGCAAAAAGATGTGCAGAAAGGAGGAATACCCAAAACCCCAGAAAATACATTCCCTGGCAATATTCTTTCCAATGTGATTTAAATTGCATTTTTCCTGCACTGGGTCAATAAACCAGCCTTCTTGCCTAATGGAAAGGATTCGCATTCCTGGCCTACGTAAAAATACATGCTGTATCTGTGATTCTCTTTTTCCTGCTTCTCTGAGTGACAGAGGTGACAGCTAAGATTTTTATTTTGTCTGAATAGTTCAATAAATGCAACAAAGCCCTCCCCTACTCCTTGGGTTATGTCCCCAACATATTTTTTCATTTTCAAGGTCTTACCCACTGATACAGAGAATAAAAGGGAATTTCCTCTGTGCCCAACTGGTTGTTCTACTTTGACCTGATAACTACACAAAAGCTGATGAAAACAATAAGGCTCAAAGTTGCTGCACTTTCCTCCCACAAACTTCTTTCTTAATGTGTGTAGAACTTCATACTTAGGTGTATGTTTCATCACCTTTAGGCTTGTTTCCTTCTAGCTTTCACAGCCTACTTCACAGAATTCTCATCTTTTATCCAGGAAAGCTCCTGGAGATCCTTAGGATGACATTTAAACTCATCTTAGTATAATTTCCTTTGGATACAAGCTCTTCTTTCTTTCTTTGTTGCTGTTCTTCATCTACTTCCTTAAAAGAACATCTCTTGGAAAAAGGATAAGGTAGACATAACAGCTTACTACTTACAGATATGTTCAAGGTGGGGGACCTGAGTAGATTTCCCTAGAAAGGAAATTTCTGGCAGTTTTTTTGCTTTTTTAAAATTCTGAGTCATAATTTTTCCTCTAATCTTACATTTAAGAGTATTAAAGCAAAGAAACTGAAACAGGCACCAGTCTCTCTCTAAAGAACTAAAACATATTCTGGGACTGTGTTCCAACCAGACAACCACCACCCATGTGGACACAGTGACATATTTTTGTTATCACTTTCATAAGCCAAATTTTAAAATATTTTAGAACTCCCATCACATTAGTGTTTCATCACTTGGAAGAATATTTAGATTCCATAGCAATGAGGCCTATAGCCATGAGATATGTCATGACATATGTAGTGAAGGGATTTCCATGAGATGTGTCACACCCAAACCGTCTGAACTCCGAGGACTAGCTGGAAAGCAAGGGTGCTCATATTCTGCCATATTTCTATACTCTTAATGCAACAGATTCTAACAGTGATAACAGCAGCTTTTGTCTCAAGTGTTAGAGATTTTCTGAGGAATAGAGCAGGTTGTGATCACATTCATATCAACAGAGAGAATTTTCCTAACTAACTTCTATACATAAAATCATCCTGCTTTCACCATGCCAGATGCATGTGCCCCACTAATCCAAAAATATTAAATGCATAATTGAATTTCATTTCCTTAGGGCATATGATTTCATAACCCATGGCAGGAAAGGATGAGAAGAGTCAATTAACAACAAAATGTCTGTCCAAACAAAAGGCCAGACCTCCTCAAAAGCTTGGCTTGTGCTTTCTACATTAATGTTTATGAACCAATGATCTATCAAGCCCTTCAAAATCAAGCAGTAGATACTCTGCAGTTAACAATTTTTTTCATACTCTGAGAGGCACTGTCAAGGATATGTTGCTTAAGAAATTTCACTTCAGAAAGCCCTAGGTGTATCTCTCCTGAACGTGTCACTGCAATACCATTTTCAAATGCAAGACTGGCTGACTTGCTCAAATTTCTAAGCCGCACACTTACAGCTAACTGGAACGCTATCATGAAAAGACCAACATGACCTCACTTCTGACAGTGACAGCCTTCCTTAATGAAGTTATTTGGTGCTAGAAGATGTGAAGTGAGCTCCTCTGAAAACATTCTGAAGATACAAATTCTCATGCTGGAATTCAGAAGCTGCCATCAGTCAGTCAAAGTCTAACATATTATATGATTCTTGCTTGCCTCAGAAGGATTGATGTATGTTTGAAAAGTATGAGGTACTAGCAGTCAGCGTGCCTGCTCCAACTGCCATGGAGACAACACACTTGTTCTGCAAAGCAGTCAGGCTCCTGTGGTTCTGGAAGGGATGAAGACAACCAAGGACTTCTCAGTACTTCCATTTCAAAGCACAAAAAGCTGACTTGTAATGAAATCAATTCATGTGACGTATGAAGATACTGTGTTTACCACAGTGAGAAAACCCTCTGCTATGTGCAACTGTACATATTGGTAGCCTAATGCAGTTTTTCTCTGATGAACTTGTCCCACACTACTTCGAACCAGTATTTTGAAAGATGCACTGTGAATGCAAATTTGCCAGCATGGATCTTCATAGCCAAATGGATGTGCTGGCCTAAGTAAGTGCCTGATTTCCAAGAGGTATGATCCCATACTTTGATACAGACACACCCTCAGACAGCATCTCCTTTATTCTCAGCCAGAAAGCAGTGGAATCTATCAGTTAAAGCAGGGTCTTATCCTGTATGTTCGGATCGAAGTACTGTGTTATTCTGAGCCGTCTGACATGGCTGACCACAGTTCAGTGTACATAAAAAGCATAATGTTAAAAAAGCTTCCTAAGACCTGAACAAAGCATAACCAAAGGTAATTCATTTCTCTGCAGTCAGATATAGAACCACTGTTATTTTCAATGAGTGTGACTCAAACTATGCTTTCCTCTGTTGAGCTCTCTGAAAATTAGGAAATTTGCTTGCACAAGATGTGTTTGATGGACAGTAGAAAGAATGCCTAGAACATAACTCATCATCCTTATGTTCCACACTGATTTTAGGATGCAACAATGCAAAAATTCCCTAATACATATGCTAAAAACATTCTGGCAAGAACAGTTGGCAAGCTGTTCTACAGAGTGCCCATCCAAGAGTAAATTCCACTCTGTCTGCAAATAATCACAAAAGGTAAAGATTCAGAGTCTGTAGGAACTGGAAATATTACAGAAAGAATTAAAATTGAAATTGCAAGTTTCCTTCAAGCTACTGATCATACGGTATTAAACAAGCTTTATTGCCTTATCATAGCAATTAATTTTTGTTTCACATTAATGACATCCTTATCATGCCTGAGATGCTAATGCAATTTGACAACAGCAAATACCATAAGATCACTTAGCTTATCCATGTCACTTGTGGGGACAAATTCACAGCTTTACATTAATGACCTTCCAAACATACTAACTGCTTCCAAAATGGACTGCTTCTGTGATTTTGTCATAGAAAGATTAATTCTCACATTGTCCTTTAATATCTGATTTTTAAAGAAAACAATTATCACATTTCTAGGCAGCAGTTCTAAACCAAAACACTGGGTATACCCCATAAAATTATATTTTGATGTTTCTTATTAAATACATGACCTTACTAAATCTCCCAGCTTAATTCATCATCAATGTGATGTGATACCAATGAGTGAATAAAGTTAAATTTATTGCTGGAAGAAAACACTTGGAGTTTGAAGTAAAATTCTCACATACATCAGAAAAAATACGACTTCATTTCAGCTTTCTGTTTGTTTGCAAAAAGCTGTGATGGATGCCTTGGGTCTTTTATGATGGGACTGGCTCCAAAAACAGCAGTGTCTCTTCTGACCAGGTACCTCACAGAGCATCTCTCTCAGAAGACAGCAAGGCTGCAGCTGGAATTAGGGAGCTAGTAGCCATAAATGTGGGAGGTGCTGCTGCAGGGCTTGGGAAAGGAGCACTCACAAAGAAAGCACAAAATGTAACCATTCATCCTTCAACAGATTAGAGAAATATGGGATATGACACTTTAAAGTACTACAAATCAAATGGTTTTAAAACAGTCGTAAAGGGACAGCTGCGAATTCTTCAAAATAGATGCAGGGTTTCATCACCTACAACTTTCCTCTTCTGTTATTACTTCCTTACAAATAGTACCAACAATTCCCTGCATTTTCTTGTTAGAGAAGCTGAAAGCAGAGCTGAAGATATGTTGAGATACCATAGTATTTATATGAACTGTAGTATTTGTGTATAAAACACTTCATTACAAGTGTATTTTGGATTATAATTAGATTCTTATTAACCCAATTACTTTGCTATGTATATTTTAAAACATAATTATATACTGGGATATGTACCTCTCCACTAATACCTTTACTGCTAAGGCTAATTTTAACTAAATTAAGAGTTCATTCAGATACACTCAGTATACACGTATACTGTATTTTTTTCCCAGACTATGTTACTATTGTACAGAACAGTAAAATGCTAGATATATCTTAAGTTTTCTATAAGAATAAAATGGGTACCTTTAAATTGATACTAAACACGTGTCAGAGTTTTCTAATGTCTTCTAAACAAAATATTTGCAGGATTAGTCGGAAGTTTACTGTAAGGTTGTTTTAACTTTGACTTGACCTTCACTTTTTTTTTAAAAAACAAGGTTTTCGTATTCATACATATAATCCCATTGAAGATGGGGTTAAAATTGTCTGAAGCATTTTAATAAAATACTGAAGACCTCCTTTAATTTATGGCATATATATTTTCAAGAAGGAAAATGCTGATATTATCTTGGTTATAAGCTTGCTGCTGAAATGATTTAGATATTCTTTTCCTTTCACACAGTATCTGTATAAAGCTTTTCTTTGCATGCAATGAATTATAGTTGACACTTCAAACCTATTCTATCAGTATCTTCTAGTTCAGAAAAATGAGAAAACATAAATATTTATTCTATGTATACAGAAAAGACACAGGACTCTGATAAAAATGATCCATTATGGAGTGATGAATAATTGTTACATGTGTCACACTTAGAACAGTAAAGGGCAAAAAAATTTGCCACTTTTTAATATAAGGATTTGAGGTTATTGTGCAAATAAAAATGCAGTCATTTTATCATAGTGAGCTGGTAAGTGTTTCAGCCCAGTGATCTTTGATGACATTCACTTCACAACTCTATGGATGATGAAGCTGCTTGATACAGATCCTTGGTCTGATTTGATAAAGCTTATTAATGACATGCTTTAACAGTGGAAAAGTATTTATGCAAACAACCTTCCATTTTCCTGGTTGGTATGTGCAATACCTCTCTAGCTTAAGTTTACCAATTAATAAATCTAGGAATTCACTTGTTCCTTTCTGTGATCTATTCACTGTCTTTAATCTTGTTTCTACTACTAACTTAAGTTTCTACATTATGTAGAGAAGTAGAGGCTATTATAACCTGCTTAATAATAAACACTGTAGGAAAAGAATGTGAGATTTCCAAATAATTAAAACAATATTATCAGCCTTCTCATCAGTCTTTCCTTTAAAAAAAATATATATATTTCTCCTATTAAGTGCAAACTCTAGCCAAAATGCAGGAAAAAGAACTAATACAATGTTATTTATTCTTTTTTTCAAACCCACAATGTCTGGTTTTATACTAGAAATGAAAGCTCTTTGAGTTAATTATCTTCCTTTTTTTTTTTTTTGTGATTCAGTGATTTTAACCATATAGCCCTGACTGCAACACTGAAATGCATTCATGATACAAATTATGGAGCTAAAAACAAATACCCAAAATTACAAGTTCTTGGGGTAAGATTGCCACAAGAAAAGCATATTATTTAATTGCACAGAATTATTTGCTAATTTGTATTATGGGAGCTTCACAGACTGTAATGTAGAGACCCTGTACTTATTAAAGTCAGTACATATTGGTTTAAATGAAAATAAAGTAGTATTAATTCAGTAAATAAAAAATAAGAAAGTTCTAAAGTTATAATACTCTGGAAAATTGGCTAAGACATTTTCTTAAAGTGCTATGTTTGCATTAAACAGTGAACTAGAAATCACAATTCATAGATGCTAACTTAGCTGAAAAAAAATCCAGCCTGGAACCACAGCAAATCTGCAATACTGCATCTGAAAAGTTTTAATTTTTGGCACTATTTCTTGGCTTCATCACTACACATGGGCATGGGCAGGTTGTGACATAAAGAAATAAGGAGCTACAATGGATAGCAGCAAATATTTCTCTAGTCCAGTTTCTTGCCATGTAAAATGGCCACGGGCAGACACCCAGAGAAGACTGCAAGATGAAGGCAAGAACAAATCAAATTTACCCATATTAGTTTCCAAAATCAAATATTATTAAATACAATTACTTTAGGGAGAAAGAAATTCCACCTGAAACATTAGTATTATAAGAAGAATTTAGAAAACAGACTTTAGAAATAGTATTTTCAAGAACACTCCAAGCTCTTCCACCTTTTCATCCTAGATAAAATAATTGAAATAAATGTTGATTTCAAATTTTCTTTGAGCTTTCAGTGCTTCTGCATGAGATCTTGAGGCAGGGATGGAGGGATCAAATGTATTTCGCTCCACGGCATAAGAGAGATCTTGCAGAGTCATGCTTCTGGTGAAGAAGGAAGTTTCCTCTACTTCATCTTTCCTACAGGAGCAGGGATTAGATTTATTTCTTTGGTAAGGTTTTAATGTGCTTCCCCTTTTTGAATAACTTGGTGCCTCTGCAGACACTAAAAGCTTTCTCAAGTAACACCATGACTTCAAAATTGGGTTATTTTTATTCTGCTGCTTATCAGGCTACAATATGAAAAATGGTGACTCTAGGATTATCTACACACTGAATAAAACCATCATTTTTGCCTCAATCCTCATTTCAGATATCACCCTTGAAACTACAAAGAGACTGTTAAAACAAGCAACATTTTGCAGAAACAAACATCTAAAATTTTGCACAGCATGCACACATGCACACAAATTATATTCTGTGGGTGAATCCATTTTTAAATGCTGACTTACTGAGATTTTTTTTTTTCCCAGAGCTAAATACATAAATAAAGATTGTCAGAAAATGAGAATAAAAGTAAGTATTTAAAATGCATTAAAAATCTCTGCTCCCTTCCTCATGTTCTCTTTCTTCATGCACTTAGTAACTTGTCTTCCATTTTGAGTATATCTCCCAGATTTAGAGACATATTAGAACAAATATGCCTTTATTTTGACTAATTTTTTACATTTCCGTAATGGGTATTTCTAAAGGCCTGTGTTTATCCTCCTAAACTCTGGACATTTATTTTCATAATACCCATGTGACCCTATGTGACCAACATTTGATTAATTGAGTTTACCTATAGAGAGTCCCTATAGGTAGTAGACAAAAAACTCTACTGAAAATTTGGGGGAAACAGTAGTCAAGTACAATCAAAGGATTGGAAAACATACAGGGAATGATACCATTGTCAGTTGTACAGATTTAAGGCAACTTTCTCCACTGGCAGCTCATTTCGGAATTTAGATTGTAAGTCTCCCCAAGATTAGAAGCTACTACTTGAATTCTTTTCCACTTTCAGATAGATTTCTCAGGTTAGAGTCCTAGATTTGAACTGAGAATCATGGAATTATGGAATCGTTTAAGTGGAAAAAATCTCTAAGATCACCAAGTCTAACCATTACACTACAAATGCCAAGTTCACCAGTAAACCATGACCCTAAGTGCAAGATCTACAAGTCTTCTAAGTCTCTCCAGGGATGGTGACTCAATTATTTCCCTGAGGAGCCTGTTGCAATGTTGCGCAACCCTTTCCTTCAATTTTTCCTAATATCCTATCTAAACTTCCCCTGGCACAACTTGAGGCCACTTCTGGTCCTGTCACTTGTTACCTGGGAGAAGAGACCAACCCCCACCTCAGTGCAGCCTCCTTTAGGGCAGTTGTAGAGAGTGTTAAAGTCCTCCCGAGCTTCCTTTTCTCCAGGCTAAACACCCCCAGCTCTTTCAGCTGCTCCTGACAAGACCTGTGCTCCTGACCCTTCCAACTCCGTTGCCTTCTCTGGACTCACTCCAGCACCTCAGTGTATTTCTTGTAATGAAAAACCCAAAACTGGACACAGGATTCAAGGTGTGGCCTCACCAGTGTCAAGTATAGGGGGATGGTCACTGCCCTGGTCCTGCTGGCCACAGTAACCCAGCTACAACCCAGGATGTCACTGACCTTCTTGGCCACCTGGGCACTCTGGTGGCTCACGTTCAGCTGCTGTCACCAGCACCCTGACACTTTTTTGCTGGGCAGCTTTCCAGCCTCTCTGCACCCAGCCTGTACCATTGCATTGGGTTGTTGTGACCAAGAGCAGGACACACATGGTTCCCTGCATTCCCCTGATGAATCCAAATGAACACTGGTAGTTTTCCAACAAGCGAAGTGTGGATATGCCTCTGTCCACTAACAGTCTGAAAAGAATTCTCCTGATAAAGATCACAAAAAACTTCACAAGGATGAAAGCAGATGCACACCACTTTGTGTGAATTCCAATGCTTGTGGTTCTTGATACAAATAGGAGTCTAAATTTTGTGTAACTTATTACCTTAAAAGCAAAAATTGATCCTAATTTGCAGAAAGAAGCAAGTTTTTCATTAATTACAACATTAGATCTTAATTTTAGTCAATCTCCTGAACAACCTGAAAATGACAAGCCTACTTTTGTGGGGTGAACTGAGAATATGGCTGTAAAATGGGAAAAAAAGTGCTCCTTTTGAATGGATAAACACAGCAGAACTGGCTAATACATTAAATCCAGAAACACTAGTGAGTATTTTGAAGATAATTTTTATTTTCTAGAGCACCCAAATGACAATGCAATCCCAGTGTCAGCCCTGGATCATTTAACTGCATCCCGACACTGAAGAGGGAGGTCATGGTCCACAGCTATGCATGTCCTTCACCCCCATGGATCTCATTCCATGTTCTGCCAGAGTAGCCCACTGACCAGCTCACTTATCTGCTGGTCCAACACAGACTGCCCTTTCAGCAGCAGTGTGGGCTTGGTCTGGTGGCCACTGAATTGCAGAGCATCTCCAGAGCCCATCTCAGCCACCCTCCTAGGTTAAAGCCTCCTCCAGGTGCCCTGGCAAGTCCTCTGCAAGTATCTTCCTCAGTAAACACTGGCAGAATCTATGGAGTTTTAGGCCAATAGTTTTAGCCAGCTAAGTCATGCAGTAGGCATATCTCCACCTCTACTGTGCAGAACTACAGAATAATACAAAGCAATCATTATGAAAGGACACAGAAGTATCTTAATTGATAGGAGGTGTGTGCTAATTTCCTGTGATAATTCCAACCAATTTAAACAAGAATCTTACTAGAGTAGATTCACCTACACCCTAGGACTGGATAATGGAAAACCAGCTTTCCGAAGATACCACTCCTTATCACAGTCTGTCGTGCTGAAATTAACTGTATTTTCAGGAACACTTTCGGTTTCTAAATAAAACAAAGACCACAGCTACAGCACAGAATATGTAGTTCTGGGAATTCCAGGTCATCTAGAGATTTTGAGAGACTAGGATAGCTACGTAGCCACACTTAAAAATTAAAAATTAATTATAGGAAAACTGTTCACTTAAGAAGGATTTAGCAGGTCAATGAGGGCTATTAAAGATAATAGTGTGTGTTAACCTACTTGATAATCTTTAGAAAATACATGCTTGAAGTTAATATAAATTTAGTTTTAAAATACTGTTAATTCAGATTAATGTATATATGACTATCACAAAAATACACACTAATAGCAAAAAGAGCTATTCTAACAAATAACAAATCACTGATCCTCCTGCACTGAAATATTTAGGCAATACGAACTCTTCAGTGTCTAAATATTCTGTTTAACAGTGAGAGAAATGTAAAGTAACAATGCTTTGGCAAAGCAGCATTGGGACACTATTGGGCTGCACTGCAGTTTAGAGATAACCCTGAAGCAACTGGGTAGGGAAAATCTATATAACCTCAGTTATTAATGACTACTGACTGACCTCTGCTTATCTTCACTACCTTAAGGATGACATTGGAATCTTTAACTCTGTTCAAGCTTCATTATCTCAAATCTAGCCTGTAATAACTTAAAAGGGTTCTGATGATATTTTCAACCTGTCATATTAAAATAGGAAATTTCTGATATTACGTATCACTACAAAAAGGATCATTGCTTTGTTCATGTAGTGCAGTGTGAGACCTAATATTTACACTGCATGAAACGACCAGAGAACGTATTAGCTTAATTTTTCAATTACAGGTAAGAGAGAAGACAACAAATCCCTCAAGAAAGAAACAAAAAATGGAACATTAAGAGTGTGCACAAAATATATTGAAGAAAAAGTTACATATACTTTTCTCCAGGAAAGAATTTCCATTGTGTACCACACGTGCCACACAGGAAATGACAACAGTACCGCACATGACACTGCACCATGCCACACCATGGATATGTCAAAGGAACACAGTCAAAGCTGACCAGATATTGCACTGAAGTGTACTTTGGGTACACTGAAGCTCACTGACACCAGTGCAACCATCAAAATCCTCAGCAGGTAGAAACATCTCTACACTTGGACTTCTTGCTATTTTCCCGCCTAAAGCTTGCTTAATTCTAATTTTCTGATCAATTTTCCACTCTCTTCCTCTATCAAAAAAAAAAAAAATTTAAAGCATGTCATGGAAGCTGAAAACAAAGCTTTTCTTTCCTCTTAGAATATAACAAGTTGTTTAATGCTCCATAACATTTTAAAGGGGACAAATATAACAACATGCTCATTTCAAATTGAATTTACAAAAATAATTTTTTTTTTGTAGACAAGGTGTTAAAGAAAAACAACATGTCTTATAAAATATACAGTAGCTGTAATTTAACTGCTTCTTCCTACCCTATCCATTTTAAAAATTGTTTCAGATTTTTTTTCTAAATAAAAAAGAATCAAGTATCATCTGAGAAAAGACTTTTTTCTCTTTGGAGGAATGCAATTCCAACTTATCTGTCTTCAGAATATGAATACAAATTTGTACACAAGTCATCCTAAATGCCACTGCCTTCCTGCTTTCAATGCTGCTATTTTTCCAGAGAATACATCCACAGATCAATGACCCTTTCATGTGATCTGGAAATGCCAAAGAATAATACCTCAGGGAAAATACTGTTTTCACTTGAGTTAAAATACGAATTTTTACAACAGAAAGAAAGCAGAAATCCTAAAATCTTTGAGAATGCCTTCCAGAAAATGTATATACCTGCCAAATAAAAAAAGAAAAGAATAGATAACTAACAATTGTTCACAGAAAATAATTCCAAACTAAAGCCATGGTGATATTAATGAATCTCACAGATTAATAAACTGTTCATTTGGCAGCATTCACTGTAGCACATTTTTGCATGTTTGGACATTTTTTTCTTAACTGTTTATTAACTGCAGCTACTTGGAATTGATGATCTTCAGGGTACTTATCAGCGCTTATCAAGACTGATGAATGCATCCCAGATGTTGGAGTCATGTGGAGGGTCTATCCATGCACAGGATCTGGGCTGAAACCCTGAATGTTTTCCTGCCGTGAACTTGCAGGCTCTCCTGACAACAGAAATGCAGCTGACAGAGTAAATTCCAGGAATGTCTCTCCTTTCCCCTCCATCACTGCATGAAAAACACATTCTAATGCTCATGTGTGAGTATTTACACATGATGGGATATTGTTTGCTGCCCTGTGGGGTCTTCCAATCTTTTTCTTTACCCAAAAGGAGAGTGTAGTATCAGATTATAACACTTAATGAACTTTGATGGTGTGCTTTTCTCTGTAGTCCATGTGTAGACAGGATTTCTGAATTCAATCATTTGGGTACTGGGGGGACAAAAGCTCACAACAGTTATTTTCTTAATTCTTAGCATGCTTTTAAAATTTCTTTTAGAAATATGGATGAATGTCAGGCAATAAAGGAGAAAACTGCAGAGATTTGAATTGTCTCTGCTTTGGCTATTATACAATAGATATTTTCATCATCTATATATAAAGTATCTTTGTGAAATCCTTTAAAATATGATTTCAAACCAATGAATGCCACTTTCTATTTGCCTTTAATTTCCTCTCAATAGTAAGTTCATCAGAGTGTAACAATTAACGAACTTAATTAAGCTAACTTAATTATGTTCTTTCATAGGTCAATATGTAGAGCTACTCAGATTAATAGCAGAGCTTGTAAAGTTAATCTTCTTGTATAATGCAAATGATGCCCAGTCATGTATTAAATACCTTCCCGAATAACAGATGATATAGGACTGAATGTACTTTAAAGAAGGGCAGATACTGTGAAAAGGTTAAATAAAGAAAAATGTCTTGGATTTGTGGAAATTTTTAACAGATCTAATTCATTTTTTAAATTAATAATGTTCTTATAAGAGGAACCCTCATTTCATAAGGCCATTTACAGCTTAAATATACATAAATAAATTTTGACTTCAAAAGCAGAACTGCATGACAGCATTTTTCAGCCATCTTGCGACCTTTATATTTAGTTATTAAGAAGATTACATAAAACAGTCATGTGAAGAGATTAGAGGGAAAATATGAATTCCTAACTCCAGAGCATTTACATGCTTAACTGTATGTCCCAGTTTATTTTACAGAGGAACCACTTCAGTAGTCAAAGGTATTATGTTCCTTTTCTCAGTTCATTATTAATTCACTTTTAACACAGTTAGAGTCTAAGGCTCTTTAGGCATGTGGCTTACCACTTTTGTTCTGGAATATTAATGGGAACTGGAGTAATAATAATAATTACTTGTAGAAGCATGAAAAGTAAAATCAAACAAATCTCTTGAGTGCCAAATACTCTGAATAGATGACCCAACTCCCTTGTTTTGATAAATGAGTCTGATGGCTGGAAGACACACTCTGACAAGACGAGTTGGATTATGGGCCAAATCACCCATAAGTAATTACAAAAGGAACCAAATATCAGTCTTTTCTACAATGAATCTGACTTAGGTCCAGAAAATACTCAAAATGCATTCCAGTTCCAGATCTGTAATCTGCTGCAACTCTTCCACTGCCACTGAGAGAAAACAAAGTGGAGGAGTGAAATAAACACTACGCAAGAAATACCTTAGAGAATGTTTATTGTAAAGGAGTGTAAAGGAAAAGACCCCAGAAGTATGAAAACCACCACTGCTCAGAAGCTTTAAAACCAGAAAAAAGTACTAACAAATGCACTAGAGAGATCCATCCTATGTGTTCCAGGATATGGATGACACAGATGATTCAATATGTTTTCTTCTCTTTGTTAAAGTATGTCATTTAGTGTTTGTGGTGGTTTTTTGTGGTGTTTTTTCTGTTTGCAGATCTCAGTGTAGCAGCAGGTTCAGAGTACAAATCAACCTCTGTTCCAAAATCACAATCCAGTTATCACAAATGAAATAAAGGGGAATTGTTTACCTATGATAAAAAATAACTAGTAAGTTATCACTTATGATTTTTCATCAAAAAACAGACTTCTAGGTCCAAGTGGGAAAGTTCCTCAGAAATTAAACAAAAAAAATTAGTGTTCAAGACTAAATATGAGTCCAACTCACACTATGTCAGTAACTGTATTTTTTTTAATTAGCAGTGGCTCAGAAAGAATGCATTTTTAGCAACAACTGTCTGACAAAAATATTCTATTAAATGCATTCAAGCCAGCAGCTACACAGAATAGAGGGAATATATTGTTATGCCTATGAAGTTTAGAAAAGAATGCACAGGCTTTTCACAAGCACAAGCATAAAAGCTGTGCATTTATACATACAAATAGATATACAAATATATATTTTATCTAATATAGTCTTGTGTTCTCTAAGAGTTCAAATCATCTCTCTACTTCTTGATGGTGTTTATTCTTCACGATGAGTATTTTCTGAAATTAATTATGTCAGTGATGGAAATTCACTTCTTTAATAGTCTAATAATAGCAGATGGAAAAAATTATCACATGAACATTATTAAAAACTTTCCTATGGAATTACTTTCAATTCAATCATTTCAGAACATGCTACATCATACTTTGTTTAAAAAGCAAAAACCTCTGTAATAAAATAGCATAAGAATGGATTGGATTCACTGATGATGAAGTTTATAGCTTTAGGTTTTAAAAAAAACAACTCCTTTTGTACTAACTTGAAATGCTAAAGGGATTTGTTGGGAAAAGTTTTATCCCAAGATCAAGGAAGAAGGATAAATCAAGAAACAAAAGACAGTATAAGCTGCCAATTGTATTAATAGAAATTAAGCAACATTTCCGTCACTCATATAGGAAATGATGCAGTTCAAACTGAATTCTATAATCCTTTTAGGATGCTCGCACCGTACTTATAACTAATGGCAGATGACTTAAGTGTGGGACACATCTTCTTCTATCAAACAAATTACTATACCTTAGCTGCACATTACTTATGGAAAAATGTCTGTGCTCTATCCAGATAAACTGCAAGCTGCAACTGGATGTCTTATAGTTCAGAAACAGGTTAGTGGGTACCTATCTTAATCCTTCTTTAGCTGAGAACCACAATGCTTTGCACAGCTTTCATAGTTTGAATACAGCACCCAAAAAGCACCACAGACACATAAGCTATTCAGGTTCATATGCTACCAACACACTTTACCCTGAAGTACTTTCTTTTGTAGGGGAAAGTAGGGGCTTGTTGGTTGTTGAATTCATTTTTCTATCCAAGAGAAAGGATAGCACAGCTTTTCCTCTGTATCTGTACTGTTCTGGCAATGCAGATACTAAGAAAGAACAGCTCTGTTAGCCTCTAGGCTTACACTATTAAAACATGATTAATTAATTTGCCACAGGATTGGCAAAGGAAATTAATACACATAACTCATGTACTTCCATTTTACTTCTAATTAAGCAAGAGAATATGCCTCTTATGAGACTCACATTTAAGAGAACTGTCAGAACTAGTATTTTCTTACTTAGATAACAAACCACTGTCACCATCATTCCCCATGGATTAAAGTGCTGCTTATGAGAAATGGTATCAAGATAAAGCCCACCCATCTTGCTCTTCAGACACATGAAAAAGGGAAAGTAAAACTACTTTAACAACAAATCTTCACTTTCTTCAGCATCTCTGTATATCCCTCAAAAACCTACTTAAACATATGTACCAAATAGGCTGCAACTGCCAGATGCACAGTGAAGCTGTCCAGAGAAAACAGAAGCAAGGGTCATAAAAGCTGATTCACCAGCCTTTCAACTTTACTGAACAATTGCAGTGTTATTCAAGCAAGTGTATGTGTACATTTAAAACATTTTGGAAGCTCTGCATCTTAAGTAATCACGACATCCAGAGAACTTCCTTTCATCCATTCATAATAAAGAATGTGTAGTATCAGAGAAAAAAGGGCATACTAACAGTGATATAGTTCTGAATTTTGAGAGGCTTGTGGGAACAAAAATCCTATCTTAAGCATTATTATTGGAGAAAAACTGCCAAAACTATATAAACTGCTTGGAAGGTCTAACAAAATTACACTGAAATTAGGACGACACACATCTATCCCCTTCCAAATGCACTGAATTCATCTCTCAGTGCCACTTTTCAATTCCAATTCTTAAAAAAACCCAATAAATATATACAACATTAACTTATCAATCACAGAGGAAACAGCCTTATTTTAGGATGGACACTAATTAAGATTATTCAAGCATTCAAATCTATAAAACTTAAATTTTATGGAGGCTTGCACAGCTTTTGGAAACCGACAACAAAATATCTTTCTAACTTTAAAGTTAGTTCAGTTACTTTATAACCCAAAAGGTTTCTGCATCTGAAATACACTGATGAATACACACACTCTCCTGAACCACTAACAGGTGATTCAGGGCACCTGTGAAATTCACAAAAAGTTCACAGCTGTCTAGATCTAAACAATCAATATGGTAATTATTTCTGCAGTGGCTTTTGTCCTATGCCCCATAACTGGATGCTGTCCTGATCCTACACAGAGTTAAATCTAATTTTAGAGCATCAAAAGAGACTGGGAAGAAGGGCAGCAGTAAGTGGAGTGGATGGCATCCTGCCCTCCTGTTGAGTAGAACTCAATATTCGACCACCATTTCTATTAGGAGGAATGACTAGACAAGCAAAACAAAGCCTCATTTGAGTGATCAAATTACATCCCACAAATATCATCCTACTGATGACACAAGTAACGGAGTGTTAGATTCAGATTGTCCTACAGAAGAGGAAAACAAATTTTAAGCAGGAAAAACATGTGCTTTATTCTAATCGATGTGGCAGCTCGTGGGATTTTCCACACTTTCTCCTACTAGAAGCTGTGTGTCCTCACATTTGCAAGCCCAAGACTCTTTTTGAGCATCCCTTTCCAAAACCTTCTCAATTTTTCTCCACCTTCCTGAAACCCTTTGCTGTTAGGCACCTCGCCTTCTTTAATCTTTCCTCACATTTCTCTTTTCCATAGCTGCATTTGAGCTTTTCTTTTACGGCTCTCACCAGTACTGATGGTTTGGATTCAGATGAGACATAAATTACACAAATAATGCACCAGTAAGTAGTCAATTCCAAATATTAACTCATTAAGCAGATACTGAAAGATATACTAGAAGACTTCAAACAAAATTTAAAAAAAAAAAAGGCATTCGTTGAAGTCAAGCTCTGCAAACACTTTTTTGACCCGTTTCTTAGGGTGTAATTCACAAATGTTTGTTTATCATGCTGACTTACCCATGAGTAACTTAGATGGGTTGTTTCGTGGTGGGTTCTGAATTTGGAAATTCAGCATACTGATGCTCCCCTCTCAAGGTTCCCTGAAAATCCAACCACAAAACTCTTTCTGACTCACCTCTCTCTCTTTTGTACAAACTGCAGTAAATATGATTGGAGAAAGTCTCATTCCCTTATATAACACATGACCCCACATTCAGTAAAACAGCCTCATCATAAACTATTACTGAACTATTTAATAAAATTTGAAAGGTGTATTTCCATCTTTTGGTTCTCTGCAGTTTCCTCTCCCCCACAGCTGAGCAGCTTTTAAAATGCAAAAACTGTATACCCATCTTCCTCTCAGTCACCTTTTACTAACTAACCATGTTTCATTCCTCTTTCTGCAGCACTTTTCCTCTCTTTTTATTTTTAAACATCTGTGCTCTCAAATTTCTCCAGTGGAGTGAGGTAAATTGACAAAGCTGAGAATTAAGAGGCAGATCCTATGTCTCTCCACAGACTAGAGGTCCCTTTGCTACTCAAGAATATATAAAAAAGTATTACTAAAATCTTGTATTACTCCATCCTGAGGACTGCTTAGATGTGATAACCTGACTCTATCTTGGAATATGCAGTGATATCCCAAAAGAAGTGAATCTACTTGGTCTTAATCCAGGAGACACTCTTCAGAATTCTCCTGGCCTCATACTCTGGACCTTCCCTCTTCAGACAAAGTGACAAGACTATCAGAGAAATGAAGATGTTTATCTAAAGGCTGCACTAAACCAATAATGGCATTGCATCTCCTATGACTAGCACTTCATGCAGGCCTTTGCTGTGAAGATTACAGTCAAAAGAAATCTCAGGAAAAAAGCAGGAAAGACTATTCTTTATATTACCTGGTACTTGACATATTTTTAATAGTAATAATATAACTAAACTCTTTGAATAAGCCAAGATTAAGTGTTAAGGCTACTATAAAGGAAGGACTTCTCACAGGAAGGGTTAATTCAAGGATAATAATGGTTCTCTGGGAAGATGATTGCCACCATGAAATGAATTTATTTAGTCTGAATTCTACAAACTCTCCTCCAGCTATAGTGTACTATGACAAGGATGCATAGCAGGGACAGAAAACACCTTAAGTCATTGGCTATCCTACAGAAATACCTTACAAGCACCTTTGATTACAACAAGAAGTATGAACTTACGATCATACCACATCACTTTTTTGAAACCAAGAGAACAAAGGAAGGCCCAATATCAGGAAGAGTCTTTCCTTTGCACAAGCCAGAAGTTAGACATACTTAAATTTTGTGAAGGATGATAAAAGGTTTATGTCTACCTATATACACCTATGTACAGATTCTATTTCTGACTCTTCAGTGCAATAAAGGTTATGTAGCCAGAATCTAACAGGGCTCCTGCTACTGTCATGGTGTGAAAGACAGCAACAAGAAAAAAAAAAATTCCTAATTACTGACAGTAAGAAACAGCATTTAAAAAGTAGCATATATTATGGAATATACTTGCAGGTACAATTAATAATAGTCCTGAGTTTAACCTTGGTCTTGCGTGCTGTTTATATGGGAGGATAAGATTGAGCTCTAGCTTTAAAAAGTCTTTGTTATTAGTAGTACAACACTAGGCATGAAAAACAGAGGCAAATGTGTATTCCCCAACAGTTAATCTTGGAAAAGAACAGACACAGAATGTCCTACCTCTTCTGGACGTTTCTGTGCCACCGATACCAGCTCTTCAGAGCTACTTCTTGAGGTAGAGGGTACCACGTTACCTGGGGCCTCTGAGACCACCTCATTTGACGGCTCGGAGTCCTGAGGGCAACAGACACAAACAGACCCCTCAGCAGCATGTTGACGTGGCATGCCAAGAAAATGAGACTTTTCAGAGGTACTGTGCTTTAAGCACAGCGAGAGAAATAAAAAATACTCGAGGTCTGACACTCTACTCTTTTTACCCTGGGCAACTTCTTCTGCCCGAGTCAAAAACATCTGTCATATATTTTCTCTTAAAATAATATTTTCTTCAAGAGAGCATTTTAAGACTTTTTAAGTAGTTACAGCATTTCAGAATTGCGAAGTTCTGAATAAGCATGGTTTTTTGCCCATACCTACCCCTACTCCTGAACAGCAAGGAAGGGAATATTACCTTTCATCCACTTATGACAGACGGATGTTTCTGCAGTACAGATGGAACCTTGCTAAAACAACCCCCAACAAACGTATTTTACCAATCACTGCAAACCAATAGAGCACGCAACCTGGTAAAGTTAAAGAAGTTAGCAGAGTTTGCTATCTTTTAGTAAATTTAACATTACAGTAAAATAAATAAAAATTCTTAAATAATTTACATTCTCTTTTCCAGATTGCCTTGATTTTGCCATGCAACATGACTACATCATTCAAAATAAAAACCACTTTAATACCTTCACTACTTCACACAGAGGTTTTGATAACTGCATAGATTGAGACATTTTAATGCAGAGAAAAAAAAATCCATTAGTTGGTACAATCTCTACTGTGCTTGTCATAATGCTCATTACAGAAGATATTTTAGATGTCATTGCTTAGCAAGCAGAATATGTGCTTTTGATATATCACTTTCTTTCTACATTCATTAATTGCAAGGAAATCAAGATTATACTCTCGGAAACTGCAAGCTGCAAAGCTCATTATTAAGTTTTCAAACATAACAACCTCTAAAAAGTAAATTAAAATTTCATAATGATAATATTCAGCAATTGCAGTTTAGCCCATTGTATGGGAAGGGAAGGTGATCACTGGTCCAACAACCATTACTGAATCACACAGAGAATCACAGGTAAGACCAGATACTGTAAAAGAATTAACACATGGAGGTGGTTCTCATAGACTATAAAGTGGAAAAAATACCTTCTGAGCTTAAATATGTCTAATAAAGCTTTTTTACACCTTTCTTGTTGCATCACCTCTCTGTGACTTAGAAAAAGGATATTCTGGCTCATTCTGTGGCTTGCCACCTTAAATTTAAGGTTTTGGTATGAGGAAGACATTTTAGGAAAAAACAGCTCTCAGAAAAAAATAGCTTTTAGTGAAGACTAAAGAATACCATCAATTAAAATGTTAACAGTGAAGTCCAACTGCCATTGCACTGAACTGTTTTATGGGCATATGCCCATGCTGGATCTATAGAACAAAAGGAAAAATGAGGTATCTTGGAAGAATATCAGCCAAACACAGTGAGCTGCAAGGAGAAACATCTCTAGCATTCTGATAATAAAAGTCTGATTTTCCCCATGCTATATATGCCATCAAAAGGAACTTTGCATCATGTTCGTCCTGACAGCTCACTGGTTTCCCTGGACTTGTACAAGCAAACATCTTCTCTCTCAAAGGCTACTTCAGTTTGGTCCTAGTGAACTGTGATGATGAGAATATTTCTTCTTGTTGAGCCAGTTAGCCATGAGCTAACTCTGAGTATAGAACAGTACTGTTTTCTCCTTGAGAAAGTTAAATCAATGCCATGCAATTTATCAGCTCAGTATTTTTCCAGAAGCTCTTCTGCACTACTTACAAAAACAAAAGTAACAAACACATCTGCTGGAAGAAAACTATATACTTGTCTGAATCTGTTGGTTCAGTGATTTCTCTCTTTGAATTCTGCTTGTATTTTGTGCCTCAACAAGCTTTTGTTACGCTGTTATTACCTGTGGCCAGATAATGGTGGCAACTTTTTTCTGTTACTTGCTTTTTTAAAGTAATAAAAAGTGTTTTCCCAAAATTAACTGAGCAACTGCAAATTGGTAAGCTTACATTCCTGTTACATTCCTTTGTGTCAACAGGTCCACAGATTCTTTTTCACATCAAATCTTAAACATCTTCTTTGCCAGCAGCTTGGCCATCCTTCTCAATAGTTCTCTTAAGAACCAGCTGGCTAATTTAACACTTCCATTTTTAGGGAGATGGATGGAAACCAAATTTGCTTTATTATTCAGAAACCAATCCAAGAAAATATGCCTCCCTTTCCAATTGCACTGGTTTTATTATCTCTTTTCACATTGTTCAGTTGGTCAAAGCATGGAGCTAATAACGCCAAGGTCATGGGTTCTATCTCAGTATGGGACATTCACTTTAAGAGCTGGACTTGATGATCCTTGTGGGTCCCTTCCAATCCAGACTATTCTGTGATCTAAATAAGTAACACAGGCAATCTATGTTGTTCTGAACTAGTTTGGCAACATGTGAAATACAGCTTTCAGAAACAGACATAATCAGTAAGTGGAATGAGATCCTTTCATGGAAGGTACCACAATAAAAATGTTGCAACGTGCAAATGAGAACTTTTACAGAGCTGCTTCTAGGTGTGTTATGAGTACGTGGCCAAGTCAGCAACAGTTCTGGTTAGAAATCCTGGTAGTTTTAGTTGTACTCCAGCAAGTAAAACAACCTGAAAAAGTATTAGCATAATTTACACTCGTAAGGAAAGGCAAAAAATCTGTACTACTGACCTGAATCAGTATTTTTACCAAAGAGGTGTTAAAAGGAAAAATGTACTTTAAAAATAGTTAAAATTTATTGTCCTAAAGTAACTTTATTATTTTTTCAAGGTCCTGCATGACAAAAACAATGACAATGGCATTATCATGGATCCATAAGCCTCAGCTTTAGAAGTGATGGAAGTGGTGGTTTATGGACATATAACTAACACAGTAAGTATTTTGGTACATGTCTTTTCTGGTGCTTAAGCCCTTCCCATTACATTAAATTATTATTATATTTTCTAAAATAGACAGGAAAAATCACAAATCTGCATTTTCAAGTCAGACAGATCAACACATAGCTTTATAATGGATCACAGAATTTAGTTACATTAATTATTAAATTATGGGGGGAAGCCACTAAATGGTACTTCCAGCTTCCTTAAAATGTAGAAATACGATGTGAAAATATAAGTGCCCTTTAAACAAATAAATTCCAAATGCTCAGCAATACATTTTTGCCTGAAAAATGCAGATTTTGATCAAAGCTCCTCAGAACATGATCCTTCTTCAACTTATAAAACCTTGAAGAGGAAACATGAAATGTGTAGACATTCTGCTATGTTTATGCAAGAAAGACAGCCTGGCTTTTAACTATGGCTCTTTTCCTGTGACCTAAATGTTCATGCAGTTTAAGATACCAAAACTGCATAGCCCAAGCATAGGCTTGATAATTTTCTTTTCTGCAAAAAATAATATTTTAATTATATGTTGACACAAATACATAACAAATCAGATGTTATAGTCCTGGGATGGAATATTACTACCAGTTTTGTCAATATTCACTTCTCTTCCTCCCTTCATTCCAATTGGTGTATTTGCTCTTTGCATCTACTGTGCTACATATCGTGCTTTTAGTTTTGTATTTTTCTGTGCATAAGTAGCACTGACACAGTATGCTGAAAAATCAACAGTGCATACAGAACAGATGTGGATTTCATTTGCAAGCCACATGAAAGTGATAGATTTCAAAGGGAGATGTTTATGTTTTATGCTATGCTGATATTGTGGCTTAATTTAAGAATTTCACTATTCTCACATTTCGCTTTTCAAAAACCAGACCTTTAATCCAAGACTGAGAGACATATACAGGTATGCATGGTATATGTAAATAGGATACAGACACGTATATAGGGACGTGTAGTCAGGGGCAAGGCACACAGTGAACATCACGGTAGCAAAATGCTGTGTTTACCAATCCATGTTACTGGCAGCACAGATACTGACTTGACAAAATAGAAATCTGACATTGTTTCTTATTTTGATGAAAATTGAGAACTGTTGTATATTTTTATATTTTTTAATTATGAATAAAGTATCTTCCTAGAAAGCACAAGAATTTCCATTTGAAACATGATGACGGAAAAATAGTGTCTTACAATGGCGTTCATACCAGCCTAACAGCCACTACTGCTTCTGCTATTGCTTCTTTAAAACAAAACTAAAAAAAGATTGAAACAAATCCTTTATAGATGATTTCAAGCTGACAGGTTTGAATATATTATGTTAACTCTGCATCATTTTTCACATATCATCCTTTACCTTGGTCCAGTTGAAAATTACACAAGTCATATATTAGCTTTAAACAAGTTTTGAATCAGCCTGGAACTAGTTTTCAAATTAAAGAGCCGTCAGTATATTACATCGTACTGTCATTTTATTACCCCAATCAATTCTGTGTGGCCTGAGGTAGAAAGAAAATGGATGCTGTCTTCATTTGCAAAGGGTTTATCTCTCACACCAGGCTGCAAAAACATGACTGCAGTAATGAACTGGAAACCAAAGTTACTAACAAAGACTTCTAACAGTGACAAAGTAGAAATATTTGTCCCCCTTTAGACTTACAAAAGTGAGGGGGGGGAAAAGGCCTTTCTGAAACATGAAGACAGCTTCTTACAGCTGAAGCACTATGGGATGAAATTAGCCCATTTTTATTGAAGTGCTAAAAGTGCTTGTAGCCTCACAGAGTATCATTTCCAGTGCTGCACAGAAAAAGCCTTCCTGGGTCAGACACACAGTGCCTCTCCAGCCAGACCACAGAACATCTCTCCAGCAGCTGAGCAACCACTCCTACTGTTCTTGTTCTCTCTTACACCCTAGGGGCATACTTTGAAAGTATGCGCAACACCTTAGTCAGAATTTCGGGAAATCTGCTGCAGACAAGGTATATGTAGCTCTCCACAGTTCACAGGTGGCCAAAGTAAACCCCCAGGGAGAAATGTAGAGTTTAATCTCAATCTACTCACATGTGAGATCAATCACTTTGCCATTCCTCAGATTTTACCCTGTGTTAGTTAATGAAGCAAGAATATGGGCTTTAAACTTTTAAGTCATGCTCTGCAGTTGTAAAATTTCCCCCCCTCTTTTATTATGCCTTTGTCATTCTCTTCATGCTGATTTTATTCAACATCTGACAATCTCCTCTCTTCTTCTGCCCTCTCCAAAGATAGGAAATTACAAATGCAACCTCTAACACCCATGTGCTAACCTCCTATGCTGCCAGTCACAGAGGCAACACTGTTATGTCCTTGGCTATTTTTTCTCTCTCTGGAGAAGAGGACGATGACTTTTATGTTTATGCACTGTTAACAAAACAAGGTCTCTTTCCCAGCTCACTCCAAAACCACTTCAGTTCAAGCAATAAACCTTAAGCTATCTCTAAAACCTCTGCCTTCTTTTAGAAACAGAAACAAAACTAAAACCTTTTCTAATTCTCTGTTTTCCAAATATAGAAACTAAATTACATTTTTTAGCCTCACACTAGTTTTGCTCTTTTTTTTCAAACACATTGTGCAATATGAAGGAACTAATAAAGGTACAAGTTTCCAGTAAATACCCACCTGTTCCAATTTATTATCCCTTTATCTTCCAATAAACTATAGCACCGATGAAGTATGCTTGCATCTTTGAAATCTACCCAGATTTCCATGTGCAAAGGGTGAATTCCCACCTTTACTGTTGTTTTAGAATAAACATGCTACTATTAGTATTTTACTAGAAGTGTTTGATTAAAGTACAAAAGGAAACAGGGTCATCTGTTTACTCTGGATGCCTTCTTCAAATGGAAAAAAAAAAAATCATTTACATATATTTAAAGCTGGAAAGAGCACTCTCAAAACGTTTTTCATATCTATTCTTCTAACTTTATCACATGCAAATAGAAACAGCAAACAGAAGAACATTTTACTGTTTGAAGGTATTATCATTCACTGACCTCTGGAACCTGAATTAGTTTCCCCTTTCTAACTCACATATTTTCTACATTTCCATTACTGAATGTACTAATCCTACCTCTCTTGGGACTCAATTCTCCACCTTCTCAATTAAAGTCTCCTGGATTATTGTATTTCCCTTTTACTTTCTCACCATTCACTATTTCCCAACATTCAGTAGCTATTCTTTTAGCTACCCTTTCAATAGCTGCCTTTTCAGACCCCAGAATTCTTTGAACTGTACTAAAAATCATCCCTTAAAATGCTGTAATTAATAAACCCACATTAGAATATAAAAAAGGGAATTAAACTTCAAGTTATAGCCACTCAACACACTAAACTCATCCTGTATGCATAAAATAAGGAATACAACTTTTCTGTTACTGTCATGGATTAAAGCTACTGATCACAGATACAGCATGGCTTAAACTATTGGCACAAATTTCTGTATGAACATGTATATCGTCACCAGGAATTTTTAGAATTTCTTCACTAAAGGGAAAAACCCAATACCTATCTTTTTTGCTTTGTGTGTGTTAAATGTCCTATGTCTTGCATAACTTGGTAATTATCTGGTGCACCAGAGGAACTGATTTTATATGAATATCCTTTTGCAGGATATTAATATACTGGCAAGACTGCTGTACTATCCCATTATCAGTGCATGTAAGAGTAATTCAATACTTTCTCCCTTTTTTTGTCCACACTGCTTCCTTCCTATATATTTTTCTGCTTTTTTTTTTGTATTATGAATTAGGGTTCAGGCAGATACTATAGCCTAAGAAGTTGTTTTTGTCCTAATTTCATTCTTTACAGAGTTTATAGAAGTTATTTAATTCAAAAAGCTTTTTATGACAGTGCATACATAATTTATTACAGCTGGATCAGGATATTTCATTTTCCCTGTGCCTGTTTGGTACAGCTCTGACCTCTCCAATCCTTTTTTCCACCACCCAAAAAAACCCAAACCTCAGGAGTTGCAAACCAAATTCTCAAGCACAGCACAAGCATCTACAGCCACAGTAAGTGCAGACTGATGTTGCTGCTGTTGTCTCTCACATAGGTGACGTGCAGTTCACAGACTATGGATCTATGTAATATTAATCTGGTACTCTGGGTACATCTTTACTGTGTAGCTGTATGTATGTTGCATAGTATTGCAATTACTGACTTCAACATATTTACAAAATTACACGGGCACCTTACACACAACAATTAAAACAAGATTTTCTAAACAACAGAGGTACAGTCATCCTGGAGGGCACTGCTGCAGCTACAATAGCTCCATTAGTAAGGCTACATTTGCAGTTGCCTCCTTCCTTAAGCAATGTTTTATTCCTTCAGAAATGATCAGGGGCAGATCATAGCATCCATCCATGTAGTCTCTCTAGAAGAATGTTTAAACCAGCTGCATTTCTTTTCAAGCCATGTTTAAAATGCTCCAAACTTTCCATGCTTTTGGATTACTGAGGCAGTGATAACTTGGGAGTAAGGTACAGCAGCAAACTAACTTTCATCTCTTAGGGTCAAGCTGCACATTTGCACTATTTATGGTCAAAATAGTTTGCTTTATTCCACTTCAGCAGCCTGGGAGAAAGCATACACAAAATTTGCTCACAATATTTAGCTAATTCTTAACTTGGATGAGAAGACTGAACACTTGAGAAGATCTCTGCTCCAAAAAGCAGCTGCTTTATTCTAACAAAAATAGAATGTAGCTCAGAAAAGGCTTTCTTTCAAGCATACAATCTTCAGCTATTATGCATCAGCATGCAGAGTGTTGTCTGTCAGATGTTGGAACAAAGCTTTAAATTGTACCATCTAACTTAATTCTCAAGACAGGGTCAGCACATCCATAGGGTCATGGGTTTTTTTTTTCATCTCTGACAAGTCCTTTAAGTAATATTTATTTAGCTCCTTACATCTTCAATCAGCACCGATTCTTGCTTTTCAACTCCTTTAAGTCCAGATTTTCCCAACATAATGCAAAACAGGGTTATATTAAAATGTGTGATCACCAAAAGCATCACGAAATTGTCAAAGGCTACTTCTTAAATCAAGACTTGTTTTCATCTCTCCCCACTTCCAGAATTTTCTTCCAATAACAAGATGAAATAGAAAAAGAAAGGGAATAGAACAGAAATTAATAGAAAAGAAAGGGATTGTTCAGTACATCCTTTTTTGCAGTCTAACTTTATTACACAAGTTTTATAGCTCTCTATAATATCCTTACATGGGACCCACCTGTTTTTTCAGATGTTTTCTGTAAGTGCTCCACCCTTCTCTGGGGGAAGGCTCTCAGTGTGTCCTCCAAATCCTCCCTGCCACTTTGCTGCAATCCTGTTTCTTAATTCACCCTATTCTCCCCATAAGGGTTTCTGTGTATTCTCTGAGTGGAATTTTCTCATTCTTATGAATGTGTGTGTGCTTACAGCTCTCCTTTTACACCAAGGGCGCTTCTTGCAGTCCCGTTGTTTTTGCCATCGTGCTTTTCTCACTCCCATTCTTTCTATCCCTCTCTCTTCTTAAAAACTACCACCATTTATTTTCAACTGATAAAGCAGAAAAGCAAAACATTAATTCAGAGCTATAAAAATATTTTTTAAAGAATGAATTATCTGTAGAAAAGCTTTCTATAAAAATGTTTCCTACACGCTCCTTCTGAGATCTCTCTGATATCTGAATATGCCAAATTAAAAAAGTATCTTTTCCATCCTTTGAGAAGCTTCAAACAAATGTCAGGAACACTATTTTGTGTCTGCCCTTGATTTATTCATTCACGCTAGGCACTAGAATAATTTTTTTTTAATTTCCATTTAACTTTATATTAGTAAATAGAGATACATACTTTTATTAATCAAAGTAGCCAGCTAAAACACTAGGATATTTTATGCTGGCACACTGAGCTGCACTGACAATAGGATGTTTACTAAAAAGGGAATGAAGAGCCCAGTTGACACAGTTTAAGATGTGACATTAATCACCATCTTTTGCTGAGCTCATAGGAACTGAAAGGTTACAACTACTGCTGCAGCTTTAAAACATCCTCATAAAGGCCTGGAAATTCCTCATTCTTCCCTAATTAAGAACACTGCAAATGATACATGGAATGATGAGGCTAAATTCACACAAAATGTCAACTTTACTGCCTTGTTCCTAGAACCATATTTATATTCTCCCTGTGGTGTTTTTTTTTTTTAAGATTACTTCTACCAGACAAAAATTCCTTTTTATGTTTCTCATCTGTACTAGAAAACATGCAGCAAGTCCCTTACTCTTAAATATGATTGCTTAACACTGTAGATCAGATGCTTTCAGTTAAAAGTATACAGTTCTTATATGAACAGACAAATGATAACATTTAATACTCTAGCAATATAGATCCGTCTATTAATTTTTAGGCTTTTGATCTTGAGACTACTAATACAAGATTTCCACAAATTATCTTATCAAAATAGGAATGAAACAGCTTTTTTAGTAGATGAAACTAAAACACAATATACCTTTGATACAGTAAAGGCAAGAGTCACTTCATACCAGGAAACTGTGGTGTGACAGGAGCAGCTCTTTAAAGCAAAGGAGTTGGTGTTGAGGACCAGCCAGATGCAGAATACATATGTCAAGGATGCAGCTAGTTTGGTCATGAACACAGCATGCCCATTAGCAGTCAGAATACATCCTAGGCTTTAGTGCCCCTTGACAGAAACTCACTTTGCACACTCCTAAAAACACTCCATAATGTGAACCAAAGCATAGCCACTGGTGGCAACTGAGTGATTCCTTTCAAAAATGCATTTCCGACCTTAACCAAAATAAGGTAAGGTAAATATACACTGAAACACCTCAGATTAAAATGCATTAAAATCAGCAAACCAAAATGTAGAACCATTTAAGCTAGTAATAGGAATTTGAAAAATAACAGGGTTTTTTAAATGCCAGCTTTATTCAGAGTTCAGCAGTGTTATCCTGGACCATCTCCTCCTGAGATTCACTGGAAGCTCTCTGGGTTTTAACAACTATCCCTACCTTTTCCCTTTTTTTTCCCAATTTAAAAAAAAAAAAAAAAAAGAGAGAACGTAAGAGAGACGAACATCATTTATGCCATACTTTCAGACAATGGTTTGACTGCTGCCCTGAATTAACTGGTGAACATATTCCATACCATAGGGAAGATCTCAGTTCGCTTCTCTTTTCCTCTTCTTAAGAGGGTTCAAAATAATATTCCCAAGGGAATGCTTAAACCATTTTACTATTTTTTAGCTGAAGCAGGTTGTTTTGCATGGAGGGATGAGTCAGTGGCCAAAATGACCCATTGTGTATTAGCCAGGGTATCTATTGTCTTCTGACTATTTTACTATTTTTATGTAAAGGAGCTTTTCAGTCTCTATCTATGCTATACCCAGAAAGCACATAAACAACAACAATAGGTCAATAGCTCATTCAGTGAGAGAATTAATAAAAGATTAATAAATCACAGCTCCCAAATCTCAATCTTTTTGTATTTTCTCGTAATTACCTTTAAATGTAAGATTCTTGAAGTTACCATTACACCAAATCAGACATTTAAAGACCTTCAAGAAGTTCCTTACCACCAGCAAGTTACAAAACAAAGTATTTAGAACATAATTGTGTTCTGAAATTCCTCTGTCTTGTGCAATACATTTAACCTAAACAGGCAGTGAAGATATTACGCTGTAGGAGAATATGGTAGGGCAAATGCATATCTATGTGATACAAAATATGCTTGTAAATATTAGCATCTGATATGTATCCTTATTTATTGCATGGGACTGGTTACAGATTTAATATTCATTATGTCAATGACTGTATCAATCTGCTGACACCCTTCTACTTCCAAAAATAAATATGTGATGTGATTAACTCCCTTGAAGTACACTTGTGTGTACCTTCCGTAAATATTGAGTTATCTTGCTGTTTCCTTTTTGACACTTTTCTTTGGCTATTTATATCATATCTGAAAGGATAACATCTGCCCTTCAGTCTTCATGAGATTAGTAGCTAGAAAAAATCTTGATATCTACAGATTCCAAGGTTTTCCACATATAAAATCTTTTCGTAATGTTTGTCACAGCTGAAATACATTTAAGACTTTTCAAACACACACAAAGATGTTTCAAACCACTGAACCAGATAATAATTTTCAACTGTTACCAAAGCCACATTTACTGAAAAATCTAAGATAAATTTAATTGCTATCAGAATTTAACAATGCACAATACATTTTAAAGGTTTTGTGAAAATCTTTTCAAAAGCCATCTTAAAATTCCATGTAATAGTTGTGTATTTTCTTGGTAGAACTGATTGTAATGCTCTTGCAGTTATATTCTCACACAAGCTATCTGCTGAGCCAATTTTAAGAGGATGGAACTTTTCTGCTACAGAATGCTAAAATCCAAGCAATGAGACACTCCTTTGCAGAGAAAGTGGCTGACACAGCACAAATTGGCAATGCCCAGCTGTCTCCTGCGAAATGTGATTAAATGTGGCTGGCACTAAAAGCATTTCTGTTTGAGAATGGCAACTGAACCTCACTTCCACTATCTAACATGACGATGAAGAGCAAATCTTGACTGTACTAAAATTCATTACTTGCCTAGCACTTCATAAAATGGCACTTTTTTTGGTTTCTTCCTTCCCCCACCCCTTTCTCTCTCCTCGTTCAATATGATTAGATTTTGCCCAGGCAGCATTAACAATTTATACTGATGAGTAACACATTACTTAAAGTGACATATATGGCTGCATTTCTTTGAAAGACTTGAAAATAAAACCAACCTTGAGAGTAAACATGAGCACTTAATTGGGTAACTATGATAATGTGTTCAAATCTTATACAGAGACTAACAATTGAAGATCTAATTCTTCTTCTGTCATATAGAATACGCTTACAGGTGATGTGCTAAAATAATTTGCAGGGTAATAAAGCTGGATGAATGAGGAATTAAAATATATAATTCTTCTTTAATTACACACCCTCTAGTTCTATATAAAACATAAGACAAGAAATATATTTCTAGGTAAAGAAATCTATCTCAGAAATCTGGTAGCAACAGAACAGCACTTTGCAACATTAGGGTGGAACAGGATGTCACCAGCCTCCAGACATACCTTTGCACATCAGGAGTCCCTGTTTATGTCACTGCAAAGCACACACCTTGCAATTTTCTGTTGACTGCTTAGTTCTCAATGAATATTTAATATATGCCCTCCTGGAAGCCTGTATCATCTAACACAAGAATTTAATCAAGACTCAAAAGGTTTAAAAATTCAAGTCAGTTACAAGCTTTTCATTCACACTGTTTTTTCAGGCATTTCCAAAATCAACACATTCTACTACCTAAGTAAATAACAACCAAAATTTCCAAATGGATTATTAACTGAAAGTAGTGATGGTCAACTACAATTTATTGCTCAATTTGTTTATGGCTCCAC
Organism: Dicrurus megarhynchus; assembly: GCA_013399195.1. NCBI lineage: Eukaryota > Metazoa > Chordata > Aves > Passeriformes > Dicruridae > Dicrurus > Dicrurus megarhynchus. The sequence goes on from VXAD01013548.1 coordinate 36,807, forward strand.
TATCGGCATGAAGACCCTAATTATCGATATCCACAGTGCTCCTTATTTTAGGAATTCCAGAAGCAGGAAGAGAACTGGATTGCCAAAGTAGATTTGAACATACGTCAGTGCTGTAAGCTATGACGCTTTGGAAGCTACCATGTAGTAACTGTGACACATGTGTATCTTCCTTTTGTTACTTCACTTGAAAAGGAATGTGAAATAGAGAAAATTTGCATTAAAACCAGTATTTCTGTGTCTTTTACATTTCAATATAGCATCTTCAATATCCAAAATTCACTGTCATGATACCGTACATATCTAGAAACCAATTTTCAAAAGCAAGGAAGAGAAAGCCTCCAGTTCTGTAAGGTGCAGGCAACCTTGTTTCCTCTGTCCTTCCTAGACACTATTCCTCTTTCAACCTTCTCAAACTCTTTGAGAATATGCATAGGTGCATACCAAAGAGGATGTATAAAATCTTCCTGTTGTGGTGTGCTGCTCAGAGCTCAAAAACTGATTTTGTTTTTTTATTCTCTCATGCTGCGTTAGTGTAAAACCACATTCAGTAGCTTTATTTCAATCATGACACCAGCTGATTTCTGGATTTTCTCCAATTGCAGCTAGCTCTCAGCAGAGATTTCTTGCCACTCAGTACTACAGTAGTAGGCTGTAAATTTATTTTGTCACGGCTTAGGAAGAGTAAGTCACGATTCAGTAGCAGAGCTATTACCCAGATAAACCATAATTGTAAGCAGATTTTGTTAGAGGCATAACCTAAAGAAAGTACAGAGTACCAGCAGCATTTTGAATAGCTGCCCATGAAGAGATTTTGCTTCCTTAGCCACTACCTTAGAGTAAGTAATATTTATTATACATTAACTAGAGGTTTAGTCATTTAAATATTAGATTGTGTATGTTTAGATTACATGCATTAAAAATGTACAACCACTATGCTGTTAATTGTTTCCAGTATTATATTAATCAGGTACCTCTTACATGTTCCACTGGCAAATGGACATGGGTGTGTACTTTAACCAAAGTGATAGTTAATGACCAAGCTTGTTTCTAATTTCAGCCATCCAGCTTTTTACTTCAGTAACATATTTTTCATCACAAAAAAGCAAAATGATCAAGAGAACTTATGAAAAGCAGGACTACCTCAGTAATAATTTGATTTATGTGATACTCACAAAGCCTTGTAAAAATTAATTTGCCTCATTTTTGTATTGTGTTTGTGTGGCAAGGTTTTGGCAGCAGGGCGGGGGGCTGCAGGGGTGGCTTCTGGGAGAAGCTCCCAGAAGCTTCTCCTCCATCTGATGGAGCCAATGCCACCTGGCTCCAAGAAGGACCACTGCTGGTTAAGGCTGGGCCCATCAGCAACAGTGGTGGTGCCTCAAGGATAACGTATTTAGGAAGCAGGAAAAACCCACGCAACAGCACCTGGAAAAACGACTGAGAGGAACAGCTCTGCAGACACCAAGGTCAGTGCAGAAGGAAGGGCAGGAGGTGCTCCCGGTGCCAGAGCTGAGATTCCCCTGCAGCCCGTGGTGCAGCCCATGGTGAGGCAGCTGTGCCCCTGCAGCCCGTGGAAGACCATAGGGATGCAGAGATCCACCCGCAGCCTGCGGAGGAGCCCCACACTGGAGCAGGTGGATGCCCAAAGAAGGCTGTGATCCTGTGGGAAGCCCATGCTGGAGCAGGCTCCTGTCCTGCCATGGACAGAAGAGCCCAGTCTGGAGCAGGTCTGTTGGCAGGACTTATGACCCCGCTGGAGCAGTCTGATCCTGAAGGACTGCACCCTGTGGAAAGGGACACAAGCTGGATGGAGCAGCTTGTGAAGAACTACTGCTCTCACACTAAGACAAAGAACAGGGTGCAAAGTTTCAGCTTTGGAAAAAACTCTATATTGTTGGGTTGTTTATGAAAAAGAGCAAATAAAGGTAAGCAGCAAGGGATTTCTTCCTTCTTCTGCGCAACAAAAAATAAGGGGAAGAAAATGAACTTGTAAACAAAAAAATTTTTTGGACCAAGTGCCATTAGTATGGCTCTTTTTTTTTTGACAAAAAAAGCCTCATTTAAAACTGCAGTGCATATTTAAATCTCAATTTTCTAAGAATATACCACTGGGAAAAGAGACTCTTAGCAGGTTTATTTTAACTGCTGGCTTTTGTCAAAGTTTAGTGCAAAAAAAAAGTATGTATTTCACTTTGCACTCCTAATTGGTAATTTATTTTTGTAATACTTTTTGATCTATCTCAGTGTTATCTTCCAGAATCAGAAATCTGATTTTGCACTTGAAACAAGAATAATACATTTCAAAAACTAGCCCTATATTCCAATTTCTTTAAACATCTGGCTGGTATTAGTTGCACTATCATCTGTCAAAGAGAGACTATCTCAGGCAATGTTTTTTCATGTGAAAGACAATGCTATATTGTATTGCTCATTTCCTGCTACTTTTTTTTAAATACAGTTAAGCTGCACCCAAAAAGTACAAGAACTAGAAGCCCATGGTGAGGGTCTGGCAGTCAGCACAAGAGAATATTTGAACTGGTAAAATTGATTTTGATGTGGAGAAGAATCAAAATATTAAAAGTAAGCATCTGTTCCACAAATACTTTCCAGAACTTAACCTTTTTTTTTTTTTTTTTTTTTTATTAAAACCTAAGCCTCCCACCTAGACTATGAGAATCATCTGCCAACTAAGTGTATCTGAATTTTTGGATTAATTTGGGGATTTACTACCAACTAACTTATCCACTATTCATAAATCAAGTCCCATCTTAAGTTAATTTCAAGGCTGATTATTTTTGGAACATATTACAGTATAAATTATTCATTACATAGATGTATTAAACCTGTTTGCCAGAAAATAACAGAGGCTGTGCCAACTCATTTTTTTTAAATATGATACCTGGGGAGCAAATATTAAAACACATTTGGCAATACTTCAGCCAAATGATATTGCCATGCACTACAATTTCACCCTCATTTTTGACCATCTTGGTAGTAAAATACATTTCTGTGCCAAGGTTTGGCATTACTGAAGTTCTTAAAACAGTGCATAAGTGGTGTAAGGGCTTCTGTTAGATTTTCACATGGCCTTACAGATTTGGTTTATTTTCTCTTGTTCAATTTAAAGGAAACCACTCCATTGCCAAAGTTTTACTGCTCCTCACAAACCTAGGAAGACAACAATGATTTCAAAACAAGCAAATATTTTCCAGTTGCTGTATTAAAAAACATCTTTCTTTCTATGTCACACAAGACATCAAAGTGCTAGTTAAACTCTCCTCAAGAAACTCTAAAATATATAAATAAACACAAAAATGTTTAACTCTATCATTCTTTTTGGCCATATAATAACAGAGATCATAATATTCACACCTGTGGAAGACAAATGTAGTTAGTGAATTGCACTATGTAATTCTTTTTTCTGTAAACTACCTTAAAATACTCCTAAGTTCTGGCTGAAAAATGTTGCATAGAAACGGAACATTTTTTCCCATTATATTACGTTCTGCTTGAACCAGCGAGCAGATTTATTAGCAGTATCCTTTTATCATTTTTCAGCTGCAATGCTGGGTGCCATGATGGCAGTACATTTGCTTCTATGTTCTGTCCTCAAAAGAAGGTGCAACAATCTCTGTGATTTAAGGTGACTAAATAAGGGTCATCCTTTGTCAGAATATGTAACTGAAGCAAGTATGGATTAATTCAAATGACCTGTATGGATTTTTTTTTTGCATACTTTTAAAAAAATGTCATTTAGATATAACTATGTAAAATTGCATTGTATTGAATGATAAAATAAGCACATGTAAAACATATTTAAGGCAAGATTAAGTACTATATTACTACTGTGTGTCAACCTCATATATTACATTCAAATAGGGGTTTCTTGTATGCACACACATTATCTCCCTCTTCAGCTCAGAGAATTCAGCATTTTTACAGGTTGGGCCAAGGGATCCAAGTTGGGCAAGAGCAAAGAAGGAGAAAAAAATTACTAAACATTTGAAAATGTTAATTTTGTCTAGTACTCACAGGAGTTCTATCGTGCGACAAAGGTAAAATTCAATTTATTGGTAACAACTACTTCAAATATAAGGGCAAACTTCCTTTTTTCCACGTTTCTGAAATCATCACTTCACTTCTCATGCCTTGCAAACCCTAAAAACAATACTTTCTCCTAATTCTCAACCCAAATTAATCCCTTTTAGTGACCCTCAACAGCTAAATCAGAGAAGGCAGGGGTCCTAAGAAAGAAAATTAAAAAATCATAGCATGAAGTGATTAAAGGCTGCAAAGTCACACATAGCCAAAAAAGCACTTATTGCACTGCATGCCACCTCAGCTTTGGTATTTCCTAAATTTTGGGAGGTTAACATTAGGAATTTCGGGTTCATTGTTTAATTTTTAACACACTTGTGAAACTATATGTGTGAGGAAATGCTTCCCGAGTTTGGAGAAAAGTCATAATGAAAAAGATGGAATTCCATAAACCATAATGAGATTGTCACCTGCCAAACTCAGGATGAGATCAGACACTTCTGCACCACTCACAGGCCTTCTTAATCACCAACTTTATTTTTGATTAGTATAAAATTCCATGGACTACAGGAATTGAATTGTGTGCTTCTTTCTTTTCATCTGACCAAATCTAAAGGTTTGAAATACATTTTGCATATTAAAATTCTTTTAAACTTAGAATATTATTTCAAACATTATATTCAATAATGTAATATTACAGTGTCCAAATACATTTGCATTTTCACTGTGTGAAAGCAAAATATACCCAAAGAAATGTTTCCACTTGGCTAATAAGCAAAATCCACGATTTCTCTGCAACATAAAATGTGTACAAAAACATATTACTTGCCAGGGTTGGTGTGTTGTGTATTTGTAGTTCCAGAAAATATTTCCTGAGTGGTTTAGATGAGAATTCCATGCTGACATATATACTGACAATTTATTTCCACTGAAAAAATGCAGTACAGTAAAGAGATTAAATAAAAGGAAGCTAAACAGAAGTCTAGAGATGAGGCAGCTGATCTTGCAGCACTCAAATAATGACCTGACATGTACGCTCTGCAGTGTTTTTCAAAACAGATGACATGCAAAGATGAGCAGATAGAAACCCAACTAGCATGGTCAGTGTAACCACCATGATAATACGTTTAAACTCCTTACTGCCTTGGTCCTTGCAAAATTTTAAAATTGGAGGAGATATTTCAAACAGTACTTTTTCACTGGAAGACAACAGAAAGAAGCCTACATCTAATAATAAAGAGACTTCACAGTGAGATCTTATTGTACATAATGAAAAAACGGTCAGGCCACATTTATTCCTAAATATTACCATGCCATGAAATTGAATAATTTGGTTTACATTTTATTTATTTTATCTCTCTTAAATTCAACTAGAACAAGTTGAATCAAGTATCTACATTAAGACTGAATACCACTAATAAGAGCTATCAGGAAAATCATGATTTATAATGCTGTTTGGCAATCCTGAAAGTAGACTGCAATCCTTTTGCAGGGTGGATGGACAGTGCTATAGAAATGGAGACCTTATAAGTTTACTTCAGCTTTCATGTGATATAGCAAAATCTACAATGTTTTTGAGATGAGAGAGCTTGTCAGACCTTAGTAGTGAGCATCACCCATTCCAAAGAAGTGACAGCAAGTATTACCAGCAGAGAAGCTGTTGCCCTCATGCCCTACAGCAAAGTCACTGTCTGTCTATTATTTGACAGGCAGGGTAATAAGGGAACATGTCACGCTGGTGGAAAAACTGACACAATTGCTGGAGAGTCCTGTGACTAGGATGAGCAAACTGGAAGTAGCATGTTCAACGTTTGTGCTAGATAACAATTTAAATCATATGTTTATTACTGCTAAATTACATCCCTTGTACTGCTGACACCTGCAAGTGCTTGGCAAAATCTGAAAATAAAATAGCATTATTCGCTGTCAGCAGAATGCAACTTTTCCTGAACATCTAAAATTGAATTTCATAATTAGAAGTAAAAACTAACAGCCATTATATGCTCAGCACTATGATCTCTCATCATTGAAATAGTGTCATTTACCTACCAATTATTTTCAAGGCCCTATAGTGCTAATGAAGATACATGGTTGGGGAATTTAAAAATGTGTATTATATCAGTGATTTAAACTGGACCAAAACAGACAAACAAAGTCAAAAGAATGAAAATTAAACAACAGTCTCCTCAGCCAAAGTGGGAAATCCAATTGCATTTTGCTGCTATAATCCATACTAGAAACTTCCCTGTGACACATCAAAAATTGGATGCAGTGAGTGACTGAGAGACTGAAATCACTGGTAGCTCAGGCTTGCAATTCATCCACAGGTCAGGCAGAGTGCAGCAAATGACCCAACTTTCTCTACACTTGTTCTCTTCTGAGCTCCAAGCACACATTTGAGAGACTGCCCCCTCTGAGGAGGGGTAGAAAAAGCCTTATCATATCTGCTCCTTCTGGCTGTGAAAAATTGCAGATATATAATACAGAGCCCTAAAGCCATGTAGAACAAAGAGTTTGAAAATTACGAAGTACGAAACAAAGTCCTAATCCTTTAAAAAATAGGTTCACATTAAGGATGAAAGGAGTTTAACTTGATACCATATTTTTTAAATTTATTACACTGCATAGTATAAAACAGAAAAAGCTACCAAAAAATGCTTTGAGGAACATATAGGGCAATATAGTGTTATCAGAGAAACTTCTCTGCACAGCTGTCTGGAAAAGCTATGTGAAAGTGACTAAACAAAACCACAAGGAGTCCCCATAAGACAATTTTTTCAGTATCTTTCATATTCATTACATATTCACTCAAATGCAATTCTAGTTGCCTGTACTTGAAAGCACAAGAGACTTTATTTAAATTTACTCATTAAAAATCCTTATGAATGAAAATCAGACACAAGAGCATTTTTAAAATTTCTAATAATCACTAAGATAACACAAAATATATAATCATTCTACTGATAAATTTTGTTATCTTTCGAAAACATTCAATTTTTCAACACACCTTAAAACTAATACACACCCTGCAAGAAGTGAAGTCCATCAAAATTAATTTACCTCATAAATTAGCTAAAAAATTGTACCTGATACATGGTGTACTAATCTTCAGGAAAACACGACTAGAAATTACAAACCCTTGGATTTTTCTGTTTACTTGGAAGTCAAGAATACAAGAGACACAAGATTTTAATTCATGTTACCAGAACCCCATTTTAGTTTAAGCAGGTGACAGAAATTCAATAACAATTTTAATTCACTCTTAGAATGTCTCTTGCATGTAAGTGGTATTCAAGAAAGATTGCTTGATGTCCAAACTGTAGTGGACAGGTAATTTCCAATGTCTGTCTCCGTACCTCCGTACAAAAGAACAATTTGATTAATCCCCCAGGGGGAAACTGAGTAACATATTTTTGCAACTGGAAAGGGACAGGACACTAGCAAGCCAAAAAATGATACCACTCCCTGAACATTTTGTACCTGCCAATCTTAAAAATAAATGCACCAAAGAGTTTAAGTATGCAAGTAGGGTGACAAGTAACGAATGAGAACATTTCATCACAGCTGTGTCTCTGTGTATCCAAATACTGAGGCGCTTATTAGGTAAAAGATTCTGTGAAATACAAAGAAAATGGCAGTAGCCTGTAAAATCTTGAAGACTTTTAGAATACTCTTTTATTTTTACACTGAGGTATCAGATGCATTTATAAATCCAATTTTGAAAATCAATTGGAAAGTGTCTCTTCAGAGATTATAGTGATGATAGAAAAGAATGCCAGTGCTACAGAAGCTTCTGTGTAGACAAACAAAGAACCAAAATCTTTATTTTTTGAAGTCAGTACTACAAAAGAATACTATTACTTTCAGTATTATTAAACAGCTAATCCATGTCAAAAATATAGTTCTAGTTTTACAATGTTATATTTGAACAAGCATGCCAATAAAGTATTAATAACCTTCATATGAATTTTCAGTGAAAGAAAAAGGTTCAGTAATTCAAATCATCTTCCTTTGTTTAGAAAACACATACATTTTCTATCTCTGTCCTTAGAGGTTTGTATTTTGTAGTATGCCTGAAATACTTTTTCTTGTCAATATTACCAGTGCTGATACAGTATCTGTACTCACACCTTTCTCAGAGAGAGCACAATGTCAAAAACAAGTATTTACCTGGGATAGTAAAATTCTCTATATTGATTATTTCCATTTTGCATACACTCTGGGTTTTTTTAATACCTATTTTAAAGAGAATCTGAAATCTTTATTTTATGACCTGCTGTTTTCCAGAGAAAACCTATGCATAGCATTTCATAAAAAACTGCAAACACTAAGTAAAACTCCTAAAACCAGAATACTTCAACTATTTTTAGGGTGCATGAACTTACTTTGGAGGATGTAGAGTCACATTCCTGACAAATCCATCCATAGCCAGTCTGTTTAGGAGACTTTTTCAAGGGAGGGTCTAGACAGCCAAAATGGTAGCAAAGCCTGCATTCATCACACCTGCAAGAGAAAAACAAAATATATATTTATATTAAATGGTACTTCTGTACTATTTTAGATTGAGCTTCCCTGCAATTCTCAGCAGAAGATTTCCTGATCCATTATCATAATAAAGAAAATCAATTTTCTATAAGCGGTAATTTTAAACAGCCACTTCAAGTAGGTTCTGCTTAATCTGGAATATTCTGATGCAGACACTCATGCATCACCTTTGTCATCATCTTATATAAATGACAGCATTTCAAAGACTTGCAAATTAACGAAAAAAATAGCTTAAATTTTTAGATACTTCAGTGTTATTCACTTCCCTTTTTTTTCAGAAATTTTGACTTTTTTAGACAGCGACAACATTTATTTTTCGTAGTTTTAAGACACTATTTTGCACATGTAGCTTTGTGAAAAATTCACTCATATATTCAATAACTCAGGTATAATTTACAGCTATGAATTATATTTTTTACACCAGGACTGTGTGGTTGATAAACAAATGCACAAAATATTTTCTCATTCACACTGAATTTTCTGGAAAGGGGCATTAATTTAAAAGGATTTCACTGTGATCTTTCACTTATAAAAGCACTCTGTGTACACACAACAAATTTATGTTCTTCTTTAATAAACCTTTCATTAGTGTTTTATACTATGCATAGCCCACATAAAAAGCTCAAAATATATGTTAACCTACTTTTAATGTACCACAACAGAAAAAATGCTACAGTAGAGCAAGTGTTTCATGAAGGGATTTTTAAATCAGTACAATAATAGGCTCAAAATTAGAAAGAGATTTTTTCAAAGCAAATAACAGAGATTTTCATATACCCTACTGAATTTCTCTGTATTTGCATATCCCTCTGTATTCCTTTGTATGAAAAGGAAAGCGTTTTTCAAATTTACTTTGCAACAGTCTCTTCATTAAACACTCTTAAACTCTGAATTAAAGCCAATATAAATGATCGAAAAATAAGAAAGAGTAAATGTTTAAAAATCAAATTTTTAAAGAAATCCACCACATTTTCTTTCTCTGCTTTCCTGGCCACTCATTTTCTCCTCTACAGCATACGCAAACACAAAAATGTCCAAAAAATTGCAGTAATAGCATGGCACAGACATCATCAGATCAAAGACAGAGGAATATAATTTATCAACAGAACAGACAGTGCATTGCAAAAGAGGATTCAACTAACAGAACATACTGCTGTGCTAATAGAACAAAATGTTCATGTAACTTCTCCAAGGATTAGTCTCCAAATAAAAAGAAGTAACTGTTTTGCAATTATGATTGTTTAACCTAAGTAAATACTTTTGTCCTCACTGCCAAGGCTGTGCTTGCTAGGAGTCACAGTAACACATGAGCACTGGTAAGGGTGTGGCATGTACTGTTTTCCACTAAATAGAAATTAAAAGCAATAATCTGACTATGCACAGGATGCAACATTGGACTGATATGGTTTTGATACATTTTTTTTAAATGAGATATACCATACTGCAATATATAGCCTTAGGACTGCTTAGCAGTGACTCTAACTCCAGGACAAAGCAAACACTTAAAACAGAAAACCATTCTCAGTCTTTAAAGACAGAAGAGTTCTAATGTCGAAATATATTACTTAAAATCAGGAGTACATGCGGTTTTATTTCCTGTGAAAGGTATATTAAAATAATAAAAAGGCTGAGAATGGGAGATGGGATAGGCCACACTCCTAAATCCCACCAGTGTATGTGACCTTCAGCAAAAGATTAAGCCTCCTTTGAGCCACAGTGTTCTCATCTGTAAAGGAGTATATTTACTAACCTATTAACCTAACTATCTGGAATCATGCATGTAAGGGCTTGCACTTGAGCGGTGCTTACCAGAATTCCCTTCATGTAAACTTAAGGATCCTCTTAAGTAACAGAAAATAAACATACTATTTCTGACTGATTTAGAGTATTTTCAGAGTTTAATCCTAAAATCTACATTTGACTTAAACAGTGTCAATTTAGATTTCTTTTTTTTTGAAGCAATTGCTTTATATGTTTTTATGTTCAAAAGAAAATGTTTCCCCTTTAAAAATACACTTTGGCATCTCTTCTTACATTTTTACCATTTTGTATCTAGAATGTGGTACTACCTGACTGCACTTTCAGCCATGTTCTCTCAGAATACACTGAGAGAGTTCGCAAAGTCAGGCTGAAATAACCACGACTCTGTGAAATAAAATATGGATCTCAAGGCACAATTCTAAAGCTCGATGTTTTTAATATTTATTGTCATTAACTTTTATCACTTCAGAGTGTTTAGTTTGGTAGAAGAAAAACTGCATTTTGCTAGAATGAGTTAAAAATATCTGTATGGAAGTTTTCAGATACTAATATCCTCATCCACACAGCTGACAAAATGCAAATGAGTATTTTCATATATCAAAACATAAAAAGCTGCATGGCGGTAAAAATGTAACTATACCAAATATTTTTAAATGCTTGCTTCCTACTGTTTTTTATTGGAATATGAATTCTGTACTGGAAAACAGAAATTCCCCGATTCTGAAGTTCCCAGAGAATGATGCTGGGAAAATGGATGAATACACACTGTACCTTGGCTAAAGATGATGCTCTAGCTGTCTGGAAATCATTGTCTGCTGAAACTGACTGGGGACAAAATGTGAAGTTTACACACATCACAGTGCAGAAAAAAAAAAATTGCCTTCTTAATTCCTAATTCCAAAAGAAAACCTTACACCTAAGTTAAAATGGCACTAATAAAACAAGGTTAATCCCTCAAGTGTATACTATTAGTTGTGATCTTTTGTCTAGCAGCATAAAAATGATGGAAATCCCACTGTCACATTCAGAAAATAAGAAAGCAACACAAAATACAGAGTACTTTCGACTCAGTTACAGAGAATGAAATTGCTGGGTCACAAAGATGTCATGCTGACAGTCTCGCAGCCTGTCGGTAAATGCACTTGCAGATCAACCACAGTCCGGACACTCACTGAGCACAGGAGTCACATGGCACTGTCATTTACAAGCACCATCCACCTCCATCCTGGAGATGGCTTAATAGGACAAACAAAACTGTTGGAATGGGGAGGGGGGGGGAGGGAAAGAAGCCACTTGCTCCATATTGCATGCAGGTTGTTGAAATTTTTACCCTTGTGCATTCAAGGTCACACGTTCAAAACAGTCGTTAAACTAGCCAGTATTTTATCTTGCTGCTATTTATGGATAACTACTTTTGTGGTGAAGCACAAGACTTACAAACGCAATTAAGTGGTGGGCCCTCTTCAGCGGCCTGGTTAGCTGCTGTACTGAAAACTCTGTGGAAATAAAAGCAAAGCTCCACACAAAGACAAGCTAACCTAACCTCCTAAATTACCTCTAACTGACAGGTAATTGCTTACTATCAATGTTATAACGAGCCTGAAATTACTTTATGCATCAAAATTAAAAATCACTGTGTTCCTCATTCTAGCAATTAATGAGGATAGATATATGCCCACTAAATACAGAGAAAATGGAGTGTGAAGAAGAAAGGTGAATTCTGAAGTAGTTATCATAAAAAAGTTTTAAAAAGACCCAAACAAACATTTTTTACTTATAGAAGTATGGAATGCAGGTCAGCCACATCTTCACAGCAAGAAAGCTTGACTAGGCATTTCTGTACCTGAAATATGTTTGCTTTGTTCTTTAATAGAGTGATCTCCATCTGCTCTTGCCCTTGGATTGTTTTTATTAGGTTTTTTAGCAGTACAGCTGGCTGTGCTCAAGCCCTACATAACTCTGCATTTTCGTGTTCATAATTAACTAATTATGCTCTAATCAATAGTGTAGATACTGATTTTACAATGTAAATGAGATAAATGAGATAATGGCTGGGGTCAATCTCATTTTATTTACAAAGCTCAGCACACACATCCAATTTCATTACATTTCATCTACCTGCACAGGAGGGATTCTTATCAGTTGGCTTGCAGAAGTCCTCCTGCAAACACTGGGGAAAAAGACCTGTGCTTTTACAGAGGAGCAGTGAATGCAAAACCCACCCGTCACTGGCACATTTGTAAGCCACTGGTTAATATCATCGAAAACCACAAAGAGCTGATTCAGCCAGAGTGAAGAAACCTATTTTGCATTCACGAGACAGCATCACCCATCTATAGCTGTAAAAGTAATTACCTACATGTCCCTGAAACACAACATTAATAAGCTAATCTTTAAATACAACTTTCCAAATATGCTTCAGAGACTACAGAAAATCTCACTTATGTACGCATCACTGCACACCGCCTGCAGTGTCATGCCAAAAGGTACCATGGTGAACAAAATACGAAATTGCAAAATATATATACTACTCCCGATTCATCACAAGAGCTTGGAAAGATTTACTTTAATGGAAAAAGAAGATATAAAACATTTGATACATATCATCACCATTAAAAGCAGAGAATTTGTCATATAAGCCTTACTCTGACAAACTTAGAATTAGTTAGAAAAAAATTAGAAGTAAGCTAACCCAGAATTTTTAAACTCTAAGGGAACTGCAGTGGGATGGCTATGTGTACATGCACCCACTTGCTGGGGGGATGCAACACAATACTCCAGCACCTGCGTAGATTTAACTACTGATAAGCATCATCCCTTGCCGGCTTGTTTTGGACCCCATTTCTGACTAAATGCTCTTAGCACCTCAGGAAGAGACATCTGAGGAACAGAGGCTTCTTCTCAGGCACCAATCTCTCCCCTTTAATCCCTCAGTGTCCAAGTGCTGAGTCACTCCGGAACTGCAAACAGATGGAGACATGCTTGGGGGTTCATTGTAAATTGCAGCCCATTCTCGATTTCAGATGAGCAACGTAAAACCAGCCACGACCGTGTAAGTCACTGTCAACACTTGGTTTCTTATTAGCAGCTGTACGATATATCCAATAGAAAGTGGCACATAAGCATTCTCAAAAACCCAGAGTAAATCATTGTAGCTCAAGTGAATTCAAACTGTAGAACCAAAATGACTGACTTCAGTCTGGAGCAGCTGAAGAGTGCTCCTGGGATACCCTACTGCAACCAGACCACAGGAGTAATAAATTCTGGACGATAGGAATGAATACTATGGAGTCGGTTGCAGCAGCAACTCTTACGTGTCACATCAAAGAAGGCACTTTCCTGTGCCCTTATTTAAACAGTAAAATTCAAGATCTAATAGTGAAATAAATGTATAGTCATCTACTTAGTGCACTGTTATTAATGCTGTCCAAAAAGTACATTTATTCTAGTTACTGAGGGAGGAGCCCAAAACTGTAGCAAGTTTTCTTTATAGAATCTGTGGATAACACTCATCTTTTGCTTCTGACATTTCTGGAAACAAAGCGAAAATAAGCAGTGGTATGACTTTGCATCTTACCCTACCCTACCATTCTACCCCAAAACTCTTCAATTCAGCCCCATTAATTCCAAAACAAATTACTTTCATTTTGCTGTGATATGTCACAGGTCAAACACAAACCAGAAGTGATGCTGTACTAAGACTCTGAAACAGAAGATCTAGATTCTTAGCAAATCCATTGTTTTTAGGCAAAAAATTGTCAAAATAATAAAACTCTATTAAGTTTAATATGAAAGAAGCTGGTTTTCTTCTTCCTGATTGCTACACTTTTGCCCTTGTCTGTAAGTGTCATAACAACTAAAAATGGATTGTCATCTTGCAGTTCCTGTTCTACAAAACACTTTTAAGAAGTCTACTCACATAGGCCAGTCAAGCTGTAGGTGACTTTACCACTAGGAGTATGACAACATTTCAACACTAAAATTCTTATGTGACTGCATACGCATAAATTGTTGATTATATACCAGGATATAGCCCAACTATACAGCCTCTTCACACACAGGTACTTGTTATCCTGAAATGCTCTCTATCTTCACAGATGCTAAAAGTTCAACCACATAAAACTTTAAGGAACTTCACCTAATTTCTAAGCAAGAGCTAACTTTACAGTCAGTCCTGTGTTGAGTGGGTGGCTGGAACAGATGTCCTTCAGAGACTTCTCCAACCTACATCTTTCTGAATTCTAATATTTTCATAATTTTGATTTAGGTAAATGAAATACTCTTTCTGGGAAGGATAATGCTATGATATTACACTAAGTAATTAAAAGTCACATTCTAATTTCTATTATGTCAGGTACAATTCAAGTACACAAAAGGAGGTCTCTTATTTATGTAGTTTATAATGGTAGATGACAGAGTAGACTATAACTGTCTTCTGTTATGCCTGGAAGAGAGAGGGCATGGCTATTGCTGAAAGGTGAGAGTTACCAGATGAGGGATGATTATTGCATTCTGGTTTTTGTTTTTACCTACTACTGATGAAGACAGTGTACGGGCAAGATGGACACACAGCCTGACAGAGCATGATGAGCTTATTGATCATCATCTAACAGTAGTTTCATGTGCTTTTGGAAATGGGAAACTGTCTAATCTCCTGTTTACTTAAATTTCTGTCCAATCTCAAGGGCATTAATAAAAACAAATAGAGTCTATCAATTATATCACAAAACAGTGAAAGAAAATAAGCATTAATCCTGCAGACATCTGTGTAGCTAAATTTATTATGCTAAACCCAAAACTGCTGCCTAACTGATTTAACTCATGATTTTAATACTAAATCAAACACCCCCTCATATCCAAAAACCTAACACTGATTATTCATGGGTAAGGAAGAATTTGAAAGGGCTATCATTATATGTCATTCCTATGTAATCTGGATTTTTTCTGAACAGTCTCCACATCATTTGCTTTACAAAAATTAAGTTTGCGTGCACAAAATGAATTCTAAGAATGCTGAAAAGAAACTTTATTTACTATACCTGTATGTGAACAGCTTTCTTTCAGCAAGAAATGTTCACTTTTCTCTCTCATAGAACTGCTGAACTACACAACACATGCCTTAGTTAAATTAGTTTGCAAAATTCATTAACGGCCCACATATACAAGTGGAATATAAAGATAAGAACACTATTTCAGATGTGGTTGCTTTTGTTAATACACAGCAACTGCATAGAACTTCTATCTACAGCATTTTAATGTTAGAACTAAGAATTTCTGTGAAGACAACGACTCTAAGACATGCATTAAGGTAATAAAACACCAATTACAGACACTGAAAAAGTCCTTTGACAAATTGAAAAGTGTAAAATTTAAGAAGAAATCACCAAATGCTGCATTTGTTTCTCTGGAGTACATTCTAGTTGTAATACATGATTGCATCTACAGTGCCACTCTCAGGTGTTCAGACTATTAACTCTACTGAATGGTGTACTGTTTATGAACTACTAGAGAAATCCATTGTAGTTTTGAATATTGCCATCATACATCTTTCAAAAGGTGAAACATCAAGTGTTAGCATCTGGCTTTCAACATGATATGGGGGGGAGAGAGAGAAAGAGGAGGAGGGATGGAGAGAGAGAGAGAGAGAGAGAATGAAATTCTACGAGGAAGCTGTGCTAGGGAAAAACATAAAAAATACAGCAGGAATTCACCTTAGGATTTCAAGCACGCCCAGGAAAATATCAACAATACTTGAAACAGTATTTAACACTAATCAGTCTGTCCTTAAAATCCTCCAATAGCAGAGATTACTGAACTTCCCTAACAAACATCTCTAGTGTAAGTATTCTTATTATTAGAAAAAAACTTTCTATTGGCTAAATCATCTTGATACAATGTAGCTTATTTTTGGTCTGACCAGCTTTGAAGAACTTTTTTTTCCTTCTTTGTAGCAACTTCTGTCTTTATCATCTTTATATTAATTTAGGCTTTTTGCACAGATTTCCCACCTTCACTAAATTAAAGAAATATTACTATTTTAAGCTTTTTCAATTCATGTCTCCTGTGGTCTTCTTATCATCCAATTCAGTTTGCTTTGCACCTTCTCTGTTTATCAAAGTGGACAGGATGCACTAGCTGAGACTTTTCAAAGGGTGAGATACTGGTCTTCTGAATATTCAAGAGGAGTACTCTAACGTGTTAAATGTAACACCTCTCTTTGTATGTGGCAGGTTTGATCAGTTTGATCCACATTCTGTGATCTGTGATCCAGAGACCCCCACACTTTCTTTTTTTTCAAGTTACTCTTGATATCATAATCATGCAGTCAACAGTGATTTGCCTTTTCCTTCCTGCACTGCACGCTTTTTCTGAATGCTTTCTTAAAATTTCTTTTTTAATTTTAACACCGTAGTCCCTCACATCCTACTGTCATCACCTGCAAGTGTAACCAAACACTTTACTTCAGTACCTAATACACTAAAGCAAAACTTAACAAAAATAAGGAGAGCTTGAGTGGAACCTAGTGAGCTGAATGAATATCATTCGACAGTGAGTCCATGGTAGCTGGTTTACTTTCCTAATCAGCTACATATTTTATTGCAGCTTAATTAAAAAAATCTCTAACTTAAAGGAATGTCACATACAGAAGTATTTTGAAAGTCCTACTAAAGCCAAGATAAGCTACATTTATCACTCTCTCCTATCTACAATATCTAGACTGCTTTAGTTTAATAAATGACCATAAATCACAGAAAACATTACTTTTTCTTTTTTTTCCTAAACTCAGCATGATGTATGGGCAAACATTTTTTCCCCTTGCTTACACAGCACTTGGACACAACTTTTTACTTTCAGAATACTGCACAAGTGGTCAATAAACTTGGGTCCTTTCTTCCTAAAAAGGATTCACGGATCCTTAAAGATCAAATTCCTGCATTAGCATCTGCTTCCTAGTGCAAACTTATTTTTAAGGTGTCTTTGTGTGCCTTACAGAATGCCAATACAGAATGATACGCATTTCTAATAGTTCCAACAAAAATCTTAACTCTGAGATTCTCCCACCCCCTTTTTAAAATAAAACGACGTGTTAGACATCAGGTTAATTTTATTTAATATAATATTCAAACATGAAATGCCCTGGTAAGATATGACTCGTAGATAAGTATACATAAATTTGTATATTCTCCTATTACTTATTACAGCATTTAATTTCTTTCTTAAGTTTAAAAAATACTTTCAAATGGAAACGTGCCTTGATAGATGACAAAACCCACCATACCTCAAGAAATTCAAAGATTATAGATCATAAAGTTACAAGTGTGATTGCATTTGAGCAGAATTTTTCCGAGCAACTTCAAGATGAAAACGATGAAGATGTCAACACTTTGATACTGTAGATTTAAGAACTGGATCTGTACCATTTGAAGATCAAAATACTATGTGTGCATCTACCAGGATATATACGGACGGAGACGAAGATCTCAGCTGTCACGCTGTGTGATCAGTTCTTCATTCCTTCCCCAACTTACAAAACAATTTCATGTTTGCATTGGGAGGAGATAAGCTTGTCCTGAACACTGCCAGAGAAGTAAGCCAAATAAAACAAATGTCTGCATATACTCAATTTTTTCTTATTTAAAAAAAAAATTCAGAAAGAAGTATAGGTATAGTTCTATTCACTCGAGTGTCTGGAGTCAGAAACAATTAGTTCATACTAATAAGCATAAAATCAATTTTTCCATGGCAAATCTACTCCTTCAGAATAGTAAGTCTCAAGTGTTTTACAGGTCTCATTATCACTGAACATTTATTTTTTTTTAGGAAACAATCCTTTTTACAGTAAGGTCTATGTACAACACAGTGTTCTATATAGAAATGTTCTTATTAAACTGTATATAAGAAGAGTGGCAGGCGGATGGCAAACCATTGCTTATTTCTTTCAGTATCACCACAGAGGAACACACAATATTTAAGTCCCACAGGCTTTTGTCACTCTTCAGTGAATCCAAGCATCGTATAACATCATTTGCCAACGAAGCACAGGGGAAAGAGACATTACTTAATAGGACAATCCTGACAAGACATCCGGGATTTTTCAACGATGCACATACAAAATGTTCCTGATTAGTGCAAAAAAATGCAGGCAAATTAACTACCTTGTCAGTCCAAATAACAAACCAATCAATTACATTCTATCCAAGCCTGACAAGCAAACTCAATGTTTTGTCATAATAAACTTATAGTTGAGACAAGGTAGCTGTTCTCCTTTACTTTAGGTATTCTATTGAGAGCTTTATCCACATTTAAAAATCTTATTATAAAAGGTTTTCCACGATTGCCTCCGAGGATGAGTTGTGGCAGAGTTGTGTCTCATGAAGGGTATCTACACAGTAAAGTGATAAGAAAAAAATATTAACATTGAAAGATCATAGCAGCTCTCCTCTGTCTTATGAAACATTTTAACATCACACTAAATTTAAGCAATGTGTATGCTCAGATCCAAATACTTAGACACCCACACCAAATTTTCAAGAGTCTCTAAGTGTCAAAACATTAAACTGAGTTAAGTATAGCATCCTTGTAACTTTTTCTCAATACAGCTCAAAGAACAAAAGCAGTCCACCACAAGACAGAGTAGAAAATTTTCTTTTTTTTTTTAATCATAAAAGCAACAATTTAATACAAGTAGGCTTGATTGCGAAGTTAGCATTTCACTCAGATTTGAAACCCACAGAAATGCAGCTATGGGATTGACTACAAGCACAAATAACATGGGTAGTATGTTATAAGCTTAAAAAATGCTTGTTTTATAGAATAGCATTTGAAAGAAAACAAGTCTTAGGATTTAGGAAGGGCTAAAGAAGGGAGGGTTTCTTGCAAAAGACATTGTAATAATTCAGTTCATAAAAAGCTTTAGTGACTTCTGAAGAAATGTCTTTGAGCCAATAATTCCAAAGTCTTCACAGCTTTTTCTTTTCCTACTTCCCGTCTTTTGACACTCATGACATACATACTTTTCAAGAATGTTTTTTTAAAAATCAATACAATTTTCAAGTGCTGATTCTCTATATTTAAACTCTTTAAACTACTTGCCATACAGTAAATTAATGTATCTTATAGCAGTGATATTTTACATAGGAAAACATCAATGTTGTCTTTAAGCTGAGCAGATACATTTTATAAGAAAGACTGATGTAAAGTCTCCATCACCACATTTGGTGGTTCTTTTTTTCCTTTGAAATGTATTTAAGCAGAATTTTAAACAAAAAAGAATTGTAAATAAAAAAGAAACTGCTGTCATACTTTCATAAAATATACAGTCTGATGAACAGGAGCCATCTTGTTGCCACATGTTCAAATAAAAATTCTTTGCAACCAAATTTTAGTTTGATTATAAGGATTTTGAGTCTAAGAATTAGAGGGACAGCAAGAAGTACCATATGTAAATCCACTCCCAATTCTCACTTCATCTCTTACTTGAGACACAATTAAAATTTTAAACTGGGTGTCCTGAGCTGCAATTCTACAGTGCAACTTCGAACTTCTTAAGAAAACTGAAGAAAAGCTCAGCTGTAAAATAGAAATACTCTTCATAGTCATCTTATTACAAACCTCATCCTTTACTGAGTGCAACTAGTTTTGTTCTGACAGCCTCAGTGGTTGAGGTTGACATGGGTGCACACTGAAATGCAGACACTTGAAGGGTAGCATCAGAAACAATTCAAGATAAACTGAAGGTCTCTGTGCCACCTCTACCTTCTCAGCAGCAACATGAGTAGCTGCAACTGTACCATTTGAGTCAGTTCATCAGAATGTGACAGGCTGTCCCATCTGGGCTAGTAAGGTTTGGGCAGGAATGCAGCAATCTATACTTTAAATACAAGGGGTTTTATTTTGGTTTCTCAAAATGAGTAAATGAGTATGTGAACATGTGTATACACATAAATACATGTGTGTACTTATATATAAATTTCTACTTATAAATTATTTTTATATAAAAATTTTATCTATGTAAATGTTTTTTATATGAAACCAACTTCACAGCTGAACCAATAAAATAATCAGTTAAAGTTTAATAAGCTCACAAATCAAAGTAATTAAGTACAAACAAGGTTCTCAGAGGAAGCTTGTAACTACTGAGATCCTAATATCTTGTAGTACTTTAGGTAAGGCTGTAAGAACACAGACATCAAGTAGAAGTGTAAGTAACCTATACCTGCACTAGTTATTCCTACAATATTTCGTTGTATTTTATTTTTATTGGCAACAACATATCAAAAAAATTTAAAGGATATTATAGTATTTACTCATATATTAAAGGGAAATTATTTTTTAAATGGTTGGACAATATTTCCATTTCTACTCTATTAAAAATTTACCTTGACATCATTTATTTTACATGTTCTACAGTTATCTTCACCCCTCTCATGTTTGAAATATTACTAATTAAGGAATCACTACTGACTTAGTTTAAACACAGTTCTAGCAAGTAAAAGATTGGTAAAAGACAATGGAATACGAATGTATAAATACAATAGCTTATAATTATTGTAGTTATTGTATTACTGTAATACAATAGCAAACTCATCTGATAACTGACTACTGTTCTGAGACCTCCAGCACTGATGACATTTCTCCTGTTCTAGTCTCTCCTTCTGCCCTTCTTCCACCCCTACATACCATTTGCCAACCCTTCCTCAACTAAAGAAAGAACTGCTCCCGTTCCTGTACATCCATTCAAATTTCTACTGTCTGGAGTACCCAGTTGTCTGCAATAGCTGAACTTGTATTTTCAGCCTCACTTAGGAAAAGGATTTAATGAGCACAAAAATCTAAAATAAGGACAGCGAGCAAAACGGAACAGCCTTCCTCTCTTACCAGGAGATGCAACAAATATTAAGATAGAAAAAAGCATCACAGATAATGCCGTAATAGATGCTTCCAACAGGAAGGTTCTCAATTGCATATTTGGTCCTTTAGAAGAGTTGTTCTCTCCCAGCTCTCCTTAACCCAGGACAAAAGTAATTATAAAAGCACTTTCCTTCAGATTTTGGTACAAAGAGGGAGAAACACACCAACCTCTCTAACTCTCCTCCCTAATCACACATGGCTGTCATCTGCTTCCTCACCTAAGTAAATATTATGTAAAAGGCAGGTGTCTAAGAGTATGTGCAGATTTCCTTTTCAAAAGACTTTATAAGACAAGAAACCCCACAAATTATTTCAATACTTTCTACTCTTCACTTGTGAAACAGACACTGAAAAGTGCAAATCGCAGACAAACATGATGCTTATCTCAGCAGTTTTGATCCTGGTTCTTTTCTAGCCACTTTAATACTTGCCTTCATTAGGTTAAATACCTGTTGTAAGAGCAATGTTTCTGACTGCTAACTGGGCACAAGTAAAAATACAGCTGCAACCACCATGTAAAATCAGTTCATCTTCAAGGGTCTGAAGGCAAGAAGCTGCTTCAGCGTACCTTACCAACTCTGAAAAACTAGGACTCCCTCACCAGATGAGGTTTGCTAAGGCTAAAGAGGAATTTGGGGTATTTGCAAATAACTTAACGAGATAAAGATTGTAAGTAATATGCATTTCTAAAATTCAGGCTGCTCAAGGTACACCTCATCTCACAAATTAATCTGTACCCAACAGCTCTATTGAGAGTTACTGAGCACTTTAGAGGGGAAAAAAAAAACAAACCAAACCCCCAAAACAATGAGCAATGTGTCTTCTACACATTGCTAATTACTTCAATTTTCTCAGTATTGATCGCTATAAATATTAATAAATGCTTCCTGAAAGGTTACAGATTTATATCTGCTAACATACAGACTGATTAGCCTGTAAAAAAGTTACCTGCAGGACAAAAGATCACAGCATCTGAGGTACCACTGGAATAAAAGAGCTCTGCTTTATTTTAATAACTGTCACATGGGAGCATAAATAATGACAGAGCTGGTCACTGCATGAACATGTTGACTGTCTTGATTTACAGAATTCTGTTCTCCAAGTACTTCTATGCCCACTTCAAAAGAAGAACACATTTTCAAACTACTTCAAAGGAAAATTACAGTTTTATTACTGAATGAAACCATTTCACATATATGAAACCAACATTTTATTTAATCTTTTGTATAGGATATGTCATTTTCCTTCATTCTGTACTGTCTTTGTGAATACAAGCTT
Organism: Dicrurus megarhynchus; assembly: GCA_013399195.1. Lineage (NCBI taxonomy): Eukaryota > Metazoa > Chordata > Aves > Passeriformes > Dicruridae > Dicrurus > Dicrurus megarhynchus. The sequence continues at coordinate 59,337 of VXAD01013548.1, forward strand.
CTGAGAACCCATGAAAAAATATCCAGTCAATACGCTCAATACTCCACATGAAACCCAGCTTTCTCTTTTAAATGACTGCATTTACAGACCTTGTCACAACAAGGTCCCTGATGTTATCGAAGCAATTTCAAGATACTTTAATCATTGGCAAAACTCAGTGACTTGACAAGAGAAATTTGGGCCAGAAGATTTCAATGGCTTAAAAGGAAGGTTATTGAGTGATGTAATTTCATTTGGATGGGACTGATTCCAATTGATCTGGTTTTTTGCAATGCATATCTTGCCTCTGCAGCTGTCTCTATCTGATTCAGTGCTTAACTGCAAGGAGTGACTATCCCTTTCCACTTAAAGTGAAACTCTTCCTTCCTCCTGCTATTATTTTGAATGAGCATGAGGAGCCCATTTTCAAGTTTTATCTCTGTACTCACTGCAAAAGAAAAATACATTCAACTGAATGCCAGCCCATGAATTCAATTGAGTCTTGTGACTGCTAGCATATGTACTATGTAAGTAGAAAAACAGATCATAGAGCATTATGTTTATCATCATTATTATGAACTGAAAATAATGAGTTAGGGTTTGTATAACACAAGGGCATATGGCAATACAAAATAATTCTCAATCCCAACTGCACAATATCATGTAATCTACACTCTACTAGACTGCACTTGTTTTCAGTTGAGTACTTACATTCAAAAGAAAAAGACCCTGCTTGGTATGCAATAGGCATAATAATTAATAAATGGTTATGGTATATATGAAATCATATCTTCCCATACAAGTATGGTTTTCCACAGTTTTAACAGAAAATAAGTGTACCATTAAAAACCTCACAATTCAAGGTTATTTTAAACTGCATAAAACCTAGGAAAAAAAAAAGCCATATGTATCAGGAGTTACAAAGCCTTGAGAGGAGTATTGATGAATAATGTAATCATCATTATATGCTGATGAAACTGAATCAGGATGTGGCAATAAATGTTGCCAGCAATAAGTAGCTGACAGGTCAACTGAGTTGCCCTTTATTCACCCAGCTTTAGTCTTATGGTGTCTGTGCACACAAAACATGCTTGACCAACAAAACATGTGACTTGCTGGATTAGCCATAACTGTGAGCTTTCCTCTGATAATCTAATTACAAATAAAAATGGAGTTCAAGATCAACTGCCAGTCCTTCACTGCCTTCCCAACTTTTTGTATCACAGGAGATGGCATGAGTTCTGCTCAATTTCACTTTCTATGTGTCATCTATATACTTCCAAGTTTTAAGAGCTTTTAGGTATCTATAGCAGCAGGAACATTCGGGTCACTTTGAAGCAACGTGCACACCAGACATGCCTGCAGAAACTCTTGCAGAGAAAACACGACTGACCCTCAGTACCAACCACTTTGCCTGCCTGATCCCAGGGCTTCAGTTCGGTTGACAGTAATTGTTACAGAGTATCTCCTCTGTGAAATTATGTCTTCCAAAAATGTTAACTAGTTAGGATTTCATCTATCAGTTAACTCAAAAGCATAAACTCAATAAAAATATGTACATTTTATATATTAGACAGCTTTTTATTATGAGTACTGTCACTCACTGTAACTGTTTTTGTTAATGTGTGAACTGTGTACTCTTTCTTAAGTACTATATAAATACACTAGCATACCATTAATCTTACAGATCAAATATTTTATTGGAAATAAAAATCTAAACTCTCTTCAAATACAGAACTTGTTTATTATTGCTATTATTTATAGAGCATACTGTGAGCAATATTTTAACTAGCAGAGCCATATAATACAATAAATTAGATCATAATATTGATTTGAAATAAAAAACCTGAATAGTCTTTTAAAATAAAAAAAGTGGTGTGAAGGATATTTTTTAACATTTCAATATATAAAATAAAGCCTAAAGTTGATATTATTATATGATGCTATTACAATTATTTTGTTTATTTTTACAGAAAAGTAGATTAAGTAATTTATTGGACTGCCTCTTTATCAGTGGAGATAGATGAATTCTGACAGGAAAATCTATACTTCACTGTTTCAGTTTCAACACTCGACAGTCAACACCAGGGACTAATGGAGTTGCAAAGTCACTGGACTGCACAGTTTTCATACTGCTTGCAGTGAAAACACAGGCCTAACCCATTAAGTTAGCCATCAGCTATTGACAGTTTATTGGTATCTGTGAAGCATTTAGTTCATTGATATCTGTGACTTCAATATGTTAAAATCTAAGCATGACTATCACAAGCACTACTAAATAAGCCAAAGTAGGAATTCTGGTTTCTCGCTCTGCTGCTCTACTAAGCAAAAGTCTAAAACACAGATTCAGATCTCGGAGATGGGCATTTTTTTCCTCCTTTCAAAGTAAATTGTTCTTCAAGATATTTATGGGGTTTTTTTCCTCTCAAAACTCCCACTCCCAGAAACCTTAAAACTGTAACAGTTCTACTGTGAGCTATTCAGAAGTCTCTACAGGATCACAGGGAACCTCTTCATCAGGCTGCTGTATATCATAGTCCAGGTCAAAACCTGTGAAGAGCTTGCTGCTATGATTAAGAAATCAATTATGATCCAGTTTTATTTATAAATTAGATTGAAAATATTAATGGCACTAGTGACACTTTATGGCTTATTGGAACATTGACTCCTGAGAACAAAGTGAGGTGTAAGTACAATCTCTTACCACTGCTGTGGTTTAAAAATTACAAAAGAATTTACTGCTTCTCGATAAGGAAGACCACAAAAAGCTGTATCATAGCTTTGGAAGAGGAAACCTTGGCTTGTCAAAGGCACTGCTAAGCAGAATCCTGCAGGAAGCTGTCTTGAAAGGGAAGGTTGTCAAGCAAAAGGGGTATGATTTTTAAAAGAAAATTTACTCAGAGCTCAGAGAAATAAAGCAGAAGGGGCTATGTACGTGATGCCTTTGAGTTCAATGCATCAGCATGCAGGGTGAAAACTTGGCCTCAGACTTCCATGCCTACCAGCATGACACGGGAAAAAGAAGGACAGCCAACAGCAGGAAAGCAGCAAGTCAGGGTCTAGTCCATTTGGACATATTCCAGTCCACAGGAATTATTCAAAGTTTCTGGAACAGATGTTTGTTATCTCTGTCAGGCTCCTGTTTAAGATCTAAGAAACACCATTACAGCCAAGGCAGGACACTGAAAACTGAAAAATGCTAATACAAGCCCATCTTAAAGAGGTGAGACGTGCACAATAAAAAACGACAGTGAGTACCTAGGAAATCATGGGCTGACCTGGTCTGCACTGGGAAAGATCAAGGGATCCATTGTCAAACACATGAAAGTAACTGACAGCACTGAGCAAAGATTTAATAAGGGTAGAAGAGTTGGTCATATTTGACATGACGAATGATGTACTCTGTGAAAGAGGGAAGAGCAATGGTTGTAACACACCAAAATGTGTCCAGCATAAAGCTTTTCAATTAGTCTGGTACAGCATTTTCCTTATCAAGTTAAAAACAAGGCTGGATGAATGGGTTGAAAGCCAACTGGACTCAGGGCAGAAGGCAATACCTTGAGCTCTAGATGCTGTGCAGTAAAAAAGTACCCCAGGGAGTCAGGGGGGAGAGAATTGGTGCATCAGACACAGCATCAGCAGCCAGGCAAGGGAGGGGATTGTCCTGCTCTGCTCTGGGGCAGCCTCACCTCAACTGCTGAGGGCAGTTTTGGGTGCCACAATATAAGACATTAAACTGTTAGAGAGTGTCCAAAGGAGGGCAACAAAGATTGTGAAGGGCTTTGAGGGGAAGCCATATGAACAGTGGCTAAGGTCACTTGGTCTGTTCAGCCTGGAGGAGACTGAGGGGAGATCTCACTGCAGTTACAACTTCCTCATCTCTTCTCCATGGTGACCATTGACAGGACCCAAGGCAATGGCCTGAAGCTGTGTCAGGGGAGGTTTAATTTGCATATTAGAAAAAGGTTCTTCACTCAGAGGGTGGCTGAGCACTGGGACAGGCTCCCCAGGGAGGTGGTCACAGCAACAAGCCTGGTGGAGTTCATAAAGCATGGACAATACTCTCAGGTCCATGGTGTGATTCTTGGAGATGGTCCGGTGCAGGGTTGGGATTGGACTCGACGATCCTTGTGGGTGCCTTCCAACTCAGCTTATTCTGTGATTCTTTAATTTTGGGGCTGGCAGCAAAACCAAATTTTCCTTAGTTGAGAGAGGGAGGACTCTCACCACAAGGCTCACAGCCACAACCTGAAGCTTAGGAGTTTTAGAGGGGACATCAGCAGATGCATTTTCCATACAAGGAATTGTGAGCTCAGGGGAACTTATGCCTCAGCGCTATGGGAACAAAATAAGAAGCTACATAATTTGTTCTTGATATTCTAAAAGCTTTCACTTCCAGTATTAGAAAGCATTACAATTCCTGTGGTCAGGATGGGAAGCCACCATGCTGAATAAAATCCTGTGATGCCCAGTGCCTGGGTCAGTAGTGGATTTCTGTCAGTTAGAAGGGATAAGAAATTTCCCTCCCAGCCCTCCTATAGACAGTATCTGACTGTACACAAGCCAATAGTGTATTATAAGAGGTATCCAAGACTGATTTATAATCAGTCTTGTTGCGCACGAATAGTAAAAACATTGTGCCCTTGATGACATCTTAAAATTCAGTGGTACTAGGCATATTAAAGGCTCTTTTCTTAAGACTGCAAGGTGATTTTATATTCTACTGAAACCTAGACACTATAAATATTTCACCAAATAAAAGCCAAAAAAGCTTATACACATAAGTTTTATAAGTGGGAGCACACCTAAAGCATTTTGGTAGCCATAAAAAAAACCCAAACAACCAAAACTAAAACAAAGCAAAAAACCCAACCAAACAAAAAGCCAAAAAACTCACAGAAAACTAGTGTTATTTATTTATATTTACAACTCCACAATAAAAAAACTTTACACATAAAGTGGACTAAGGAAAAATTTCCCAGATGTGTTTACAAACAAACGAAGGGTAAGAAAATAAAAGTAGGGAAAATGCAAGGCATTCACTTGAACAGTTCATACAAATAACTGTATTTTAAAATAATCATCTTAACATTGGACTCTTTTTTTAACGGCCATAAAGTTTCTCAAGTAGATTGACAGATGTAGAAAAGCTTAACTTACAAAGCAAACATTTCATATATTCCATTATAATTCCATAGTTAATTTTCGTCTTCAGTATTAAAACTTTCTAAAAAGATAACAGGTCTCTAAGTGGAAATCGACTATTTCTGAAATGCACAAAAAGGAATTGTGATTTTCTTTCAAAGTAGTCCTGAAGCATGTAAAATTTAGTAATAGTTTTTTTTCAAAAGAAGCCAGAAGTTAACCAGTATTTATAAACAGTGGATACATTTGTATTATATCATAATCAAGCTATATAGTAAAAGCATTGTACAGCACTCCTGAAAAGGACTATCTAGACAATATACTTAGAACAACATTTGTTATAGCACAGCTCGTCTATACCATGGCTGAATGCATGCATGCAAATAAAATTCAGACATAATACATAAATCTTAAAAGCAGTGACAAAGATAAGTTGTATTATATATACAAATCTATTAATTAATAGCATTTAAGACCATGCCAAAAGTTTGGGAACAGTGTACTAAGAAGATGTTCTATTTGTGAAACTCTGTCCTAAGTATTAAATAAATCACTTCCAAAAGAACTAAAAAAGTTCAGTGAAATAATACCACAATGTCCCTTGTAACATGCTTATTTAAGATTTTTCTCAAATAATATTAAAAAGGACCCTTAAGAAAATTATTTCATCATGACAAAAATGGAAGTCAAGTAAAAGATCATGCAGATTTTTTGCACTGTCATTACCACACAACTGTATTCTTGAATATTACTTTCAGCAGGTACATCAATAACCTGGTCTAGATAAAGCATGAAGTTTGTTTCAACTGAATCAAGAGATGAAACTACCTTTGTAGATAGGAAAATAATAATTCGTTTGTACATACATATTCTCATTATATTACGTCTTGGCAGTAAAATCTATATGAAACAAACCTAAACCAAATGAAACCAGTAGGAAGAAAGGATGTCTCACCCTGTACCATGCTGGGTGTAAGGTGAATCAAATTATTCCATTTGATATTCAATTTTACCATTTTCCTAAACTTTCATTACTGCTGTTGTTGGGCACTTTTGGTTAGATTGGTTCCACAGTAACACTGGTTCCCTCTGGAACACATCAGATCTTTAGTCCAGGCAGAAATGAAACAACTTTCAAAGCAATTAAAAGCAGGCTTAAATGCATTTCAAACAATGCATCTATATAATTTTCAGTCTGTAACCCAAGGCCCTGTTTCATATAGCACATCTGCATGATTTTGGCTTAGCTTTACTGAGGAAACAGGTGTATAGTACTAAAGCTAAGCTCTGGTAGATGAGTAAAAAAATCATGGTGGTGATATGAAACGGTACAGAGTAGTGACTCAGGAGGAAAAAAAAAAACAAAAACCCATGAAAATTCAACTGTCTGAGAATACAGTGGAGAATCCAAGGAAACCAATTCAGCTAGATAAAGATCAGCCTGGTCCAAGGAGCAGCAAAAGATCTCTACCTTTCCAAAGACTGCCCCACCAGCAAAGATACATCAGACATCAGCACTGGGTGAGATACTCATGCTGAAGCTCAGCCTAGCAAAATGCTAGTCCTCGACACAAGTGACTATGTGATTGCTGTGGATTCTTGAGTTCTGCACATCCTGCTCATAATCTCTCTCTCTAGGAATGACAAAAGATGACCCAGAATAAGGGGAGTCACACACCTCTCCACACTCACTGCCCCATTTTACTATTCTCATCTAGAGCAGCACTTGTCCGCCCTGCATCTAGAATGCATCTAGATCAAAGAGGCTTCAAATTAGCAGTCATTGATACAGTCCTTAACATCTTTCTTCTCAATCCACATTTCTGTTCCTTGCAAGTTCTGTAGCAACTCCAACTGAAGGGAAAAGCACACTCAAATGGCCCACAGCACACTCTAAGCACAATTACAAAAGATCTAAAACCTGCCAAATCATGACCATAATAGTTATGAGGAAACTATTTCTCTCACAATATCCTTTAAGGCTTCCCTTTTCCCAGATTTCATCAAATTGACATGAATATATTTCTCCTCTGTCCTTGGGAAAGAAAGGGAGGTCTTTGCCAAAATTCAATTTACTGATCAAAGACTTCAATTCACTTTTCTTCTTAAAGGTATGGGGTGAGGGACACCTGGGGAAGACAATACACTTGCTCAAATCTCACCTTAAAAATTTTGCCTGAAAACATCCAGCCTAAAAGATGCACAAGACACATGAAGAATTCTGAGCCCAAGTGATTGAAATTTTACAAGTAATAAGAAACTGAAAATGGGGTCTGGTACCACAATTATTACTACTGCTCAGCATAGCAAACTTTCATCTGTATTAATGCTAGTTAAAAAATTCCAGAGAGTAAGCTTTGCTAAGTTCCAGTCACAGACATTTTGCTTGGCCATTCCCCCATTTCTCCGTTTGCTGTCTGTGAGTCAGTATTTCATAGCATAGTCATTGTATAGAATACTGTATAGAATACAAATAATCCATCATTCTTGATGAAATTGAGTGGTTAGATTTCCCTAATTCAGAAACAAAAATCATAGTATGAACTTGAAATAAATGAAGTCCTAAAAGAAGAACCAAACTTTCATAAGAAAGTGCTCCTGAAAAAAAGCAAACACTTTTTAGCTCATTTGCTAATGACTGCTCTAATTAATTTCAGTTTTTTTTCCCTTGTTGACAAAGACATGGGAAGCCTCAAATACAATGACCAACAGAAGCTGAAGCACTATTTTCCCCAAAGGTCTGATGCTGAAAACAGAAGGAATTCTTTTGCCTGTTTGAACAGTGAAAATCGTGTATATGTCTCACAAAATAGCAAAATGAAAATTAATGCATAACACTCTAATAATGTTCATAATTCTGGGGCTGGCAGAAAACATAAATACACTCAAGTTACTGAAAAAGGCAACTGCAGCAATATTAAGTATTGTTCCTTTTCTTCAACTAACTCCTTAAATGTATGTATCAAGCTCTTAGTCAACTGATAAATTTTGCTTATGGTGCCAAAAGTTATGTTTTGAACCTTATCGCTTTAATTTATAAAACCCACCAGCTTCACATAAACTTTTCTTGGTGCAACTGTCAGAGGAAACCTACTTCAAAAATTTGTAATACGGATTAATCTATACTGAAAATACTGTGCTGCTTAACTTCAGAATTTTATCAATCTTCATTATCAATTATCCACCCACAGATATGGTTTAATACAAAATTTAAATGCAAAAAAAATGAAGGAAGCACGGCAATTTTACTGAGGCATCTCATCAAACAGTGAAACTAGTTTTGAATTAAATATTAAGGTATTTTCATAATAGGAATGAGACAATAAGATTTAAATAGAATCAAGTACATATAATATTAAATGAAGTTTCAAAAAAAAAGCCTTTTAAAGCTTTCAATATAAAAGCTTTTTAAGCTAAAACCTTCTGAGTTTTCAATAGTAAGTAGGACCAACAGCTTAACTAATAATTATTATATACTGTAAACACAATCTATGCTTTTCTTTCCCACACGATGCAAACTATACACTGTTAGAGATACCCAGAAATCACATGGACCACTACAAGCTAACGTAGTGGATTTTTTAAGTGAAAACCACACTGTAAGAAAGATACAAAGTTGTGAGAAAGAATCCAAAGGAGGGCTACAAAGATTGTGAAGAGCCTTGAGGGGAAGCCGTGTGAGGAGTGGCTGAAGTCACTTGGTCTGTTCAGCCTGGAGAAGAGGAGACTGAGAGGAAACCTCATTGCAGTCTTCAGCTTCCTCATGAAGGGAAGAGGAGGGGCAGACACTGATCTCTTCTCTGTGCTGACCAGTGACATGACCCAAGGGAATGGCCTGAAGCTGTGTCAGGGGAGGTTTAGGCTGCATATTAAAAAAACATTCTTCACCCAGAGGTTGGCTGGGCTCTGGAACAGGCTCCCCAGGGAAGTGGTCACAGCACCAAGGCTTACAGAGTTCAAGAAGCATTTAGACAACACTCTCAGACACATGGTGTGACTCTTGGGGATGTCCTGTGCAAGACCTGGAGTAGGACTTTGATGATCCTCGTGAGTCCCTTCTAACTCAGGATATTCTATGGTTCTATGAAATGAGAGTAAAGAGGAACAGAGGACGTGCCTAACGTGTTTGCTATCACTTACACTGACTACTCCAAATACAGGCACGTGTGCACATACAGAGATAGTTATCAAAATCCTACACAGAGATATAAGCTACTACCTACAGTGTAAAAAAAGAGGCCACAATTGTTTTTGGTGCATATTAGAAATCAATGGCACAAACTGTTCAGATCAGGTCTCCAAGGAACTAGGGTCTGTAGAAGAAAAATCCCTGCTGTTAGTAATCTTCCGTCACTCCACAGACAGCCAGCTCCTGTATTCCTAGTTTTGCTTGGAATTAAGGGAGTGGAGATGTTAACTCTTAGTGTGGGCAAAATCTGCACCCACTACCCTACTTTGTGGGGTACTCTAGTACCCACCACAAGGGATGCAAAGGCTAACTTAAAGGCAATCCTCCTGCCCTCATGTTCTCCATCCCCCACAAGGGACCTTACCCTTCCTAGAGCAACACCACTAGACTTTTTCCCTCCTCGCACTTCTAACTCCCTTGTAGCTAAGTCTGGAGTTTTACCTATGACATTATTTATTATTTTCTGGGGCTGGCAGAATTGGCAAAGAGACTCTTCACATTTGAGATTTGTGAGTTTTTAGGTATCTCAGTCTGCTGCCCAGTTAGGTGTTACAGCTCTTTTAATGCAGTTTGACAGGTGACCCCTGAAAGCTATTGTTGGGGTGATATTCTAATGTAGTGAATTTAGAAATGCATTTGAAAAATGCACTTTTCAAAGAGAGTGGAGAAAGGGATTGAAACTGTGGATGAGTTATCTGAATTTACATAGTGGAACCTCCCATTAAGATATAACTTCCAGTGGAAAACTGTAAGCACTAGCACTGGTAATTCTCCATAATGTTGTACAACTACAAACTACAACTATGACGTGACTTTCCCAAGACATGACTTTAATAAGCAAAATTACTTTCTCATTCCTAAATAGTGTTCTTAATGACTCGCTATATTGACTACAGAAAGATGTTTCTTTTACAACAAACTAAATTTTACCTGTTATATACAACAGAAGAATTTTTTTTTAAATGGTTTATTTTTAAGAACAATAAATATACTTTTTCTTTTGACTCGGCACTGGTGGAACCACACCAAGAACACTGTGTCCAATTCTGGGCTCCCCAGTACAAAAAACATAATGGAGTTACTGGAGTAAATCCAGCAAAGGGACTGTGAAGATGATTGGCTGGAGTATCTGTCATGCCAGAATAGGCTAATGCCTCAGATTATTTAGTCTGGAGAAAAGAAGTCTCAGTGAGAATCTTCTCAGTGTATAAATACCTGTTAGGGGAAGGAAAGAGAGCCAGACTTCTTAGTGGAGCCCAGTGAAAGGACAAGAGGCAACAGGCAAAAACTGAAAACAGGAGATTGTTATATAAGAATTTTTTTTTTCCCACTCTGAGGAGGAACAAGCAACAGAACAAGCTGTTCAGAGAGGTTGCAGAGACTCCATCCTTGGATATATTCAAAACCCAACCAGACACTGCCCTGAGTAACATGCTCTATCCGACTTGTTTTGATTTAGGGGGCTGGGACTAGATGAGCTCTAGAGGTCTTTTACAATCTCAAGCATTCTGTGATTTTATTTTTAATAAAAGCAGAAATTATTAGGAAACCTTTCAAAATGAAAGAAAATTAAAGTCCTGCAGTTTACTTATCATTCTTTAATGTGAAAAACTAAGATTACCACTAGAGTTTTAAAAGCCCACTGGTTTTCTTATCTCTTTTTCACAGCAAGTGTTATTAAAAGAACTGTCAGTAGGTACCAGCAGACAGGCTGTTTTTATGTAAATTTAAACAATTTTTGCTACGACAAAGTAACACTTTTATTTTTCCTCTTTTCATTTGCTCTGCGTTTTCAGATATTAAACTGCTGCTTTTGCAGTTTTTACATACCCGTAGTTGCACATTCTCTCCAAAATGTAGAGAAACTTCAAATAAATATTAGTGTTCACATCACTCAATAGGACTACTAAAGCTAGTACTACTGATTTTACTAATGCAAACTTAAAATCTTAAATGGTATTACATTTTCTTTCAAAAGAGGACATTTTAAGTATTTTTTCCTCAAGTGCTTTCCTTAACATCCTTTCATAAACTCATATGCTGTGGCAGTTACAGACTTCATCAAGGGAAAAAAATCTAAAAGTTCCTCTCTTCTGCCATTTATTAAGAAATGGTCTTCAATTCTGAAGCAAACAGCTCAATAAATAAGGTTATCCTTGTCACAATTTCTCATGCTGTTACTGAATCCTGCTCGTTATTCTTTCTGAACATCTTCAAAAATCAACTGTTCATTTTCAGGTCTGATTTTTTTGTCACATTTTGCATATTCTCAAGTAACTTAATTTTTCCTCTTCTCAATTCTTGCATCATGAAATGTTAACACAGAACATGCACTGCCTGGAAGCTGTCCCCAGCAGTGTGTAGACTGCACCTCTTCTAGGTTTCTCCTCTATTCATTACTCACTACTCTCTGCCTATGTAGCCCTTCTTTTGTCTCATTTCCTTTTCTCACTTTTCCAGAAGCTCTCTCTTCAGCAGCATTTCCATATTTTCACCTTTTACTCAGAATACTTTAAGAAATATAAATAATTTAAATAGAAATATAATTTAAATATCCTAAATGTCTCAAAACCAATTGAGGTTCTCAAATAAAAATTTCTCTGGACTTGCACAGATTCCTGATAATCAAACCAGCTATATATTCTGTTCCATCTACTTAGTGTCAAGTTCGTTAAGCATTTATAAAGCACACTTCACTTCCAGAAAATTCTTCCACAGACCTCGTGTAGTCAGAATTTCTATACAAGTTAAAGGACAGACAATTTAGAAACACATATAGATTCTGCTCCCTTAAAAATAGCACTACAAAGGAAATGAGAGTCAAATTCACAATTACAATGGACTTCACAATTTCATAAAGACAGAGTTTAGAGATGAAATTTTTTGTTTATTTGCCTTTCTCCAGGCATAAGCCACAAGTCTGTGCTCACACTTGGTTGTGCTAATGAGCGTGCTCTCAGTTAGATGCAAAAATGCAGGCATGAGTCCCATCCATTATCTTTTATGTTTTATTCACGTGGACCATTGAACAGAGGTGGGAATACTTAAATAAGAAGTCCATATCACAAGGTCCAAAGAGACTTCCATTTTGAGTCCTGGGAAGGCTTAACACAGGGATACTTAAAGAATAGAAGATTTAACTTCTCTCCTCTATTTCCCTAGGCAGCAACATCAGCACCAGGCATAATTTGTCTCTGACTTGTAGTAACAAGAACACTTTAAAAAGCTATTCAAATTTATGAGATTTTTAAACCCAAGGATAAACCCTGGCCACAGTTTACACTGAAGCGAGCACTTTAATCCATACAATATTTTCTTACCAAATTATAATCAAGTTTCTGCTATGCAATTTTCGTGCTGCTATTGCTAGCTTTTATTGCTGTATTAAATTGTTAGCAAACAGCTAAAGGCTGCCAGAACAATTTCATAACATCTAGTTCATTTTTAATAGTCCTTTGTACAAAACAGCTCTGAAATGATTGTTTACATATTATGGTCAAATAAATGCCAACAAATTCTATTGTTTAGCTTACTGCCATAAGGATTTTTGCAATTATTTTAGTCTTTATTACAACATTATTTTTTAGAATTCAATAATTTAACTATCAGTCCACTACTATCACTGAATTATATTTGTTTTTACTTCTATCTTCTCATGCTAAAACTGAGTGATGATTCAACTTTTAAGTATTGGTACCATTTTCACCTTTGGCTATCACTACCATTTCGGCTTCCTCTCAAAAAGAAAGACAACTCCTCAAAACTGGTTTAGCATATGTAGGATGCTGAAACTTTTAAGAAGTCCTGAAGTGCTATCAGATGTCACGCAGTTTTTCCAAGACACACCCTACTTTTAAAACCCAATTTTACACATTAGTTTTCAGGAAAAGGAGGAGGTTTCACATTTAGCTACAAATATTTAAATTACAATAAACTGAGGTTCTCTTCCCAGAAGTTAAGATTATTTTGAATTTGCAAAGCCAGCATGCCTTTTTGGCCAACCATTTAATAATGTGACAGAAAACATATTCCAGTACCCACATTTTCTTTCAAGTAAGTTACTGTATAACCAAAATTCTATATTTATTTTCAGTGACTGCAAAGTAAAATATTTTATTCATATTTAGATGCCCCCTTATGGAAACAGAATAACTTACAATGACAACAACCATCATCCAACACATCGAAATTGGATGGGAGAAGGATAAAATAAATGAGGTGCCAAGAAAACTTCACACATCCTTACAAAAACAAAAGCAAAAACTGTGTTTTTCAAAGATAAAATTGTATACTGTGCTAGAAACAAGCAAGGCTTTTCATCCGTTCTGAAACACGAAATCAAAAGCTGCCAAAGGATGCATGAACTACACTTTAGACTTACACTTCAGTAATTCGTCTGTCCAAGTATTCTTATATGTATTACTTTAGATACAGACAAGCTCCTGCACAGCATGAATGGAGAACCACTTTCTGTTTCCTCACTCCATAAAATTTTATCCTTTTCCAAGTGACAAGTGCTGACCTTTCATTGCATCATGTCTGCTCATGGTTTGCTCCCTTCTACAATCACTTCTAGCAATATACATCAAAAATGACAAGCAGAAATTAAGTGTACTGCATGCGCTGTGTTGTATAGCTGATGTGTAAGGTTTCTGTGATTGTTAATTAGAAAGGATACTTTACTGAATTATCATACTTGGTACGTAATTACTGCACAGCAGCAACATAAATTAACCTTACACAGCAAGGTGTTCCATATTGATGCTGGAGATATGTGCATTTCTTTTGCCCCAAAATCTGTACAATCTGATGTCAGAAACAATGCATATTTACAATGGCTTCAGTTTTCACTTTAAAGCAGGGATTTCTGTATTAGAATTCAAATGCTTGGCCACCCTCCCTATACCTTCCTAACCTAACTTTTGTTTCTTTTTAATAAGAAAGGAAGAAGTCAGCAAAACAAAATGTCAACATTAAATAATTTCACAGCATTTTGTGTCAGAAACGTAATGGAAAATGTGCACATCATGGGAAAGGTTACTGTTCTTCCAGAACATCTTTTCATTTGGTTCAGGACTCATCCCTCTACATAACTGTGCAGGCACTACTGAAGGTTGCTCTCCCTGGGCTTAATTTGACAGTTGAAGGATTGTGGCATTTTCAGGAAACCACAGTGCAGTGATTTTAGTGGTTATCCATCTGAAAGTGATGCTATGATTTAGAATAATTGCTCTGTTTATGTGCAATGGTAAAAGTCAGTTACTACACCATATTCCAATGTCAGCTTACACTTTCCTGACTATTTCCCTAATACAACATCACGTCAGATGTCAAAGTCAGAATTAGCGGGATTGAGTGTTCCTCTTCCTTAGCAGTAAGTGCACATGCAGTACAGTAACATTGCTGTATTTAGTTTAACTGACAATTGGGTAAGGAAAGGAGCAGGAGGGAATGGACTGGATTCAGCTAGTTAATCAAAGCACTGCATATTAATTTACGCTTGACCTTTGCATTGTTACAACCAGTGATATGAAAAAGAAAAGAGAAACATATTAGTCTTCGCTAAGAGCTTTTTGATATTCTTGAAGAAAACATAAGCTTTTCTTTTTTTTTCTTGCGTATTCTTTCCACATCCTTTCTTCCCAGAACTAACTGAATTTATTAGGCCTTTTTCAAGATTAAATCGGAGGTAGGCTTAAATATTTATCTGTAACTTTATAACTTAAAAATCCATTCAAGGGTAAATGTTCAGAAAAAAATCTCAAGAAGAAGAATGAGGTTGTTACAAGGTAATGAAGTCCTACCTGGAACATTCAGTGATACTGAATTCCTGTCTTAACACAGAATCTTGTCTTTTGCATTTTAAGTGGCTTGAAGCAAGTCAGATACAAAACTTTAATTTCATTGAGATGAGAATGTTAAGGAATGACACAAACTGTAAGCAATACCAATAGTCTCAGCTGTTGTAAAGGCGATCCAGTTTTACTAAACAGAAGCAAAGCAAAATCTGAATCCAACCTTGGATATGGCACAGATGAAAACAACAAAAATTAATTGGAAAAAAAACCTCACAAAAAATTAAAAATCATGCAAAAGAAAGGAACAAAACTAATAACAAGGCAGAAAAATAAACGAAAAATATATAGCTCTGTTTTACAAAATCCTAAATTCTGCATGCAGAAAAAATATTACTTTAGTAATCGACATTAGTCTAGATTATTCGATCTGTAATTTCAGTGACCACACTAGCAGGGAACTACAGTAAGACAAGTAGACCAAGTCTAGTTGACATCAAAATCATGCTGAAGTACAGGAAATAAACCCCACAATTCTATTCCTTTTCCCAAAAAACAAAGACATTTTATAAGAAGATTGATATTAACGTCACAATTCTCAAATTGTCTGTTTAGATGTCAAAACACAAAAATTATTTCAGCTACTTCAAAATCAAGTTCAATATTAAAACCTGACTTCTTTTGTTAGATAAGCTGCCAAAAAAGCAATGTTTATCAAATATATTGTAACGCTGAAGCATTACAACTAAATGGGTTTTTTTTATTGTTCTTTTTAGTTTTTTTGTTTAAAAGTATGTTCTCCAGTAAGAAGCTTTGCAATAACTCAGCCTATAGCACAATTAAGCTAATAAGAACAATAATATCCCAAATACATATAGATAATCTATAGCCTCTCAGGAAATAATACTATATGTAAAATTCTTGATTTAGACCCAAATTAGCAAAAAAGAGCATGCAACTTTGCTCCATTTATTTATTAATGAAATTAATGCCATTAATGCAATTAATACCACATAATGGTATCATATGCCATCTTAATAATGTGAAGAATAACTCTGGTCATTGCTGAGAAAAGTGACTCAATATCCTTAAAGCTCACTGTACCTCTAGCTGCTTTTCATGTACGAGCTTCTTTGGTAATGCAAAAAAACCCAAAACACAAACCCCATACTCTCACACTGTTCCAAGACAAAATTAGTTTTGAAAAGTGTAGATGAAGTTTTGAACCCAAACTTCAGGTCACCTATCAAAACCCCACACAGATTAACTAACTACAAATCAAAGACTTGTGAAAGTATTGGGCAGTAGTAACAAAAATGAGAAAAAACACATGTGGAACAGTAAGCATCACTCTTCTGCATACTAAGATTTCTTATTCAAATAGTCCGTAATTCACACTACAGTTCTGTGAAGAGAGATTTAATTCAGAAAACTGACTGCACAGATGCTCACTTGACACTAATTGTGACAAGTCAAAACTGATGCTGCAACATAGCATTTAAATGGTTATTGATGACTGCTGTGGTCTTCTATCACACCATTTTAATACCTGGACATGAACATTCTCAGGTCATAAATTTCATAACTGTAAATTTCAGTCTTGTAGCTCATGTAGCAATGGCTCAGCTTAACAATGCAAAACAACTGAATTGGTAATGAATTTGACATTTGCTTTCTGAGTATGCTGTACTATGAAATTTTCTGATGTGATAAGCTCACTGCATTGAAAGTGACTGAACCAGTTTGGCACGAATGAAGGAGTAAGTGACACATTCAAATGCCAACTGAATTGAATTTGATGTAAGAAAGAAAATCTTAAGAATGCCCACAAAAAAAATAAGCTACTGACTCCATCCCTATGATATTTTTGCAGTCATAGCCTATTACTGGTAACCAGACTGAGAAATAATTTGGTATGTCATGAGTCTCCCCTCTTCCATCACAAACTGCAATTTCAAAATCTGCATCTTGTTTCATTAAATAATTTTAATCTTCCGATGAAGCACCTCATTCAGTGACTGCTTTATCTAAAGAGGTCACTCACTACTTATAGCAAAGAACCTCTATATTATATTTTTTCATTTTATAAATTATTATAAATCCTAGTAGCTATAGAATACAAAAAAGGAGCAAAGGTCTCTGATACATATATTTCCTAGGGCAATCTGAAAAATCGTAAATAAATGCTGAGATACATAGCTGTCCAGGGAATAGATTACAACTGCGAAATACAGTTTCAGGCTGTTATTTACAAACCCGTGATTGCAGCACAGACTCGATCAAGCAGCTGTAACTGAAGGGAAAAAAGGGATAACTATATATTAAAAATTCAATAATAAAAAAATGGCAAAATACTTCTTGTTAGTGGAAAGCAAAGTAACCCTGTAGAAAGATCCTCTTATTTACAACTGGTTATCATGTTGCCTATTTCCGAAGTTCATGACACTGGTACAGAAACTTTTTGGATCAGCATACTCCAAATATCAATACTAAGAACTTCTGACAATTACACTTATACCTGAAGAGTATAAACTTCTACTGGTCACTAAGCTTCTACAGATTAAAGCCCAGTATGAACTTCAAGAAGGTTTGACTGACAGATCACTAAACAGCCCAAAAAATATTGTGAAGAAAAACAATCAGGGAATGTTCACGCTGCTCTCCCCTATTCACTTGTAAAAGGAACACTAACAAACCTCATCAAATATCACAATAATACTCCAATAGGGATTTAGAACTTCTGTAACACTGAAGAGAGACAAATATGCATTTTTCCTCTATTCTAGATACTTTCAGGATATATACTTCTTCCCAGAGTATTAATAGGAAATGTCATTAAATAACCCCAAAAAATCAAAGAAACATTTTCGTGGAGCATGCAGGGGGAATCATGTTTTGCCATTCCTGCATTTGATCAGAAAGCATGGTAGGCCAGAAAACTTCTCATGCAGTTTTGCTCTCCTTTGCGAAACGAAGGCTCAATGTTAAACTTGACAGAAAAACTACATCAGATGGTCCTGTACATATTTTCCAGCTTGAACTTCTTAATTCTGATAATGGAATTGAATGGTAAAAAGCCTTTTAAACATGGAAATACCTCCAAAATTTCAGTTTTGGGCCACTCCTACACAGCCTACCCCTCAGATGGTTCCTTCAAGACTACACAGTATCAAGAATCAAACCAGAGAAGGAACACAAAATCAGTAACCAAAGATTGAGCTTCTGTTATTTAGATGGTTTAAATTTCCCTAAGAGTTAAGCAGCAAAACAATCCAGGGAAAATGGTAACCTGGGCTTCAATTCCCATTTTGCTGTCTCATTCCAGGAAAATAACAGACAAGTCTACTGAAGAAATCCACTGGGTACCAGGTAAATAGATTGATGCCTAATTAATAGAAAACCCAAGGGTCTGCCATGCACTTTTTGCAAATGTTCCAGGCATGAGCAGCTTCAGGTAGCTGGATAGCCCAAATCCAAATGCATCCAGCAGTCTGCTTCTAGAGAAGCCCTATATGACAGCAGTGTAAGTCTTATTACCAGACCTATGCCTGACTTGTAGGTACTTGGCAAGACAGCTTCACAATGCCTACAGGTTTTTTTGTAATGTCTGTCCTAGCATATGAATTTATGGAAAGTAAAATGCAATGCAAATTCAGTTTGAAAAAGTCCTCCGAAGAAAATGTGCATTTGTCATTATACGTACTATCCTGCTATCTAGAATAAAAAAGAAACACTTTCCAGAAGGCAATACAATGAAGAATTATGCAAAAATGATCTAACAGGTAACTCAAGCAATTAGAAAAGTTAACTCACAGATTTAATCCCCGTAAATTATATAGCAGAAATAAACTACACAACTGAATGTTACATTTCCTTTCATTCTCTTAGATCATTCCAAGAAAATAATGCATATGTAATCCTCTGTAACACATAAGATAGCTGCAAATTGTGGCTTAACTAACATTTTCCTTGTGATTAATCCCTACATTAGTGGTCTTGAACTTCTACTGTAACTAACAGGCTTTCAATCACCATGATGGACTGAATTTTGTTGCAGTGCATTTAAAGTAATGAATAATTAATGTACTTGCTCCAGAATAAACTTCGGCTCATGAAGAGATTCAAAACTAACAGCTAAACAAAAAGGAAGAAATCCTTAAGTTAAGGTTTGGCATGCCCCTTTGCATGGAACTGTAAGAAATAAAAATGCAAAGTAAACCTCTACAAAACAAATACAATTAAGGAAATCTAGTGAGAGACATTTTCGGAGAGAAGATCTCCAGAGGATTCAAGAGAGACTGTCTAGAAGACACTTTCTGTCAAAAGCAGAATTAAAGCTGACCACTGTGTGCAGCTAAGCATGCAATCTTTTATACAGTATACGTTATCATCCTAAACTTGATACATATGTTTGTAGCACCAGAATTACAGATGTTGCACACCTTTTGAAGATTTTCAGTTACAGGATGATTGATAACTCATACTATAGTCAACCTTATAGTTAATTTTACTCAATCGTTTTTTTGTTTAGTAAATATGACACTGAATATATTTTATTCTTTCTCCTTTCCTACTCCTCACCTTCCCTTGTCTGCCTTGATACAGTGACTGTACGTGCAGCACATTAGACTTGCTTGAAAAGTGAGCAAGCATATTGGGAAAAATAAATACTTTTACATTTAGCTTATTTCCTAGTAAATATATGCATTAAAATAAATACTACATATATGCTTAATAATTTGCTTTGCAGATTTATGTTTTTTGAATACTTTATAACCAGCATTGAAATCAATGTTTTCAAGAAATTCTATTCTCCATCCTTTCAAATACATGACCTTCATATTTTTTACCCTCTCTGTAATGCTGAAGTCACAATTTTGCCTCAGTTACTGCAAATCAAATGAAATGGAAAATTCTAACTTAACTGATAATACAGCAAAAAAAATTCAATACACAAAACCACAGAAGAATGTACCACAATATGCTTGCTCTAAATTGTTAGATGAAGAAATCAAGTGTTTTTCAGAGATTTCTTTAACCTGGTTTTGGCCCATACAAGAATGATACTCAAATTCTATTCTGCTTTTCTCAAATCTACTATTGAGATGCCAGTTTTATCTAATGCACCACATTCCAAAATATTACCCAAGCACATCTTAAAGCAAACAACAGAAGCTATATTTAATTATTATTTTTAATAGCAGCAGTTGAAAACTGGATTATTTTTTGAGAAGAAGCCACTTTTTTAGAAGGGAAGTCATTAAGAAGTCCTCCCTTGAAAGTTTTTGAACTGGATTAGCTTGTGTATTCCTCTTTAAAGAACTGTTTGACACATTAAAATTACTTATATTCATCTTAATGTTTTATTTTACTAAAGCATATTATACAGTAATATCGTGCTAGAAGCACTCGTGTGTACAGTGCTACAATATGGAGGGCAAGTTTTACCTATTACATATTGAGCCACCTGAAAGACACTTCTTTATCCACGTTTCTACTAAACATGGGGATGTTCTAAAGACAACTATTGGGGAGCTATTTTTAAAGATTTGCATCAGTGAATTACAGCCCCATTAAAAAAATCACAAAAAACCAAAACAGGAGGTACTTATTAATTAAGTGATTTTCTGCAAGATCTATCCTTCTAGGCAATTCATGTGAGACTGTAAGTAAGCACTCAGGAAACTTATTAAATGTCTAAACTATAAATGACTTCAAAAGATTCACAAAATGAAAAGAAAAGCATCACATCTAAATGCTTTCTGAAACAAACAGCAGAGGTCAGCTCTAAAAACAAACAGAACCTTTAAAATTATTTTCTGCGTTTCTTAGAAAATTTACCTTTCACATCAAGCTTCAGAAATTCCCGTATTTCAATGCATGTCTTCAATTTCATGCAAATGTTGCCAATATTTGATTATTGGTTAAGACTGAGCAGTATATTTTTATAGGTACCCTCCGGTTTCACAATACTTTAGTTTCAAGTACACATTATAGCTCCTTTAACTCTTCTCTCTTTTTAAAAAGTTCTGTGTCTTCATGCCCCATATCAAACCTATCTGTGTCAAATACAAAATATTTTAAAACCTCCACCTTTTATTACTATATCTCTCAATACTCAGTGACAGGTCATTTGAGTAAGATACTTAAAATCCACACATTTCTCTAATTACAGCTATAGCTTTCTCACTTGTTTATAGTGACAGTTACAGATCCAACTTTGCCTCATTTGAGTACATGGTTTCAATTAACTTTTCACTGTTAGATTTGTAAATCTTTACTGTGCCACTCACTCTTCTTTTAAATGGTAAAAATTGCAGGATTACTTAGTTCAACAGAATTTACACAGACGTGTATAGAAGAATTTATAAAATAAATTCACTGTAATTTCTTAAAAAAAAAAGAAGCCATCACATAAGGATCACAAGACTGACCTTTTCTAGTGGACAAAACCACAAAATCTAAACTTTCAGTTCTAGTGCATGCTACTATACTGAAAGAGCCTATCTGTATTATCTGACATCCCTGATTAAATAAGCACTATCTTGACATGTCTGTAATACATACGTATGGCAAACTACTAGCATATATAAAAGCAACATGTTAGTAAGTTTTAGACAAAAGCTAGTAATTAAAGATATCCTAATTTTTGTTACTATAGTCACTAAGGCATAGTTCAGTCAGTAAAGCATCATAATTCATCAGAAGGAAATGTACTTTTTAATGAAAAATCCTTTCATAGTTATTTATTGATTTTATACTATATGAACAACAGGTTAAGTAAAGCCACTGAACATGTAACAAATAATCCCTTAACCATCCAATGCTACCCAGAAGCACTTAAAATGGAGACTAAAAAAACCCATTCCAATAGTCATGCAGTATTAACTAGTTAAATTATAGTTTTTTTGCTCCAGATTCATTGCTAAATAAATTACTATTATAAATTATGAATTTCTGCTGCACTATTTGAAATATGAAAAAATTGTTTATCTTCCTCTAATTCTTACTCAGATGGCAACTCTGGAGTCAGGGCCAAATAAATTTTAGAAAAACTTACAATTTTTAAAAGCAGCTTGTCCACGTATCACGTAACCAGCCCTGTTTGTGGTAACACAGCGCAGGAAAAGACAGAAGGCCCTTCAAGATTATTCCTTAAATCTGCAGTTTCACCAGTTACATATTTCTATTTAACTTAGTGATGAACTTTTATATTCAGAAAAACCTCTTGTATCACATCACCACAACTTCCCTTTTCTGAGTTACAGATGCGTTGGAAAGAGGGAAAATTAAATCCAGGAATTTTGGTGAAGACCAAAGACGTTAATAAAGATCTGAGAAATTTTGGGCTTTACTAACAGATAGTGCCAAATAAACAGATATTGAAAAAATACTTTGTTTTCCCTCCTAAACATTTCCTGCTTGCAAGGAGCCCTACAACCTTGCATTTAAAACACTATTTCTACCACCACAAAGGAGTCCTGCATGATGGTACAGGGAGAAGGCGGCAACAGGGCAGGCAGAGGGTCACTCCTATCACTTTGTGACAACGCAAAAGAAAATAAGCTTCTGAAAACTCTCTGACATAGCAACACTCTCTGGATCACTCCCCTACACATCTTAGGCTGCAGAGTTACCATAATTTAGTAATTATCAAAAGTAAGCCTCCACAGCCCTTTAGAAGCAGTGGTAATCTAAGCTGGATAAAGTTGAAGCTATTTATAGGAATATCTGAAGAATAAGAAGTTTTAAATTTAAATCTTTTTTAAAAAGTGATATAGAAAATAAGAAGATTTAAGGAAATATTTTTCAGAGAATTATGAACAAAGGATTAAAACATAACAAACTCCTTCTCCTATGCAGGAGTACCGCTCAGTTTCTTGGCCTAATTATGAGGATGATTTTTAAGAGAACCTGTTCGGTTTTGGCATGTAGTATGTTTATTTTTGGCCCATCTAAATTACTACTAAAACCTTTTTCCTGTAGTAAACAAAACATAACACTAATTTTCTACCATTATTTTTTAACTGCAACTTAAATGCTCCTCATGGCATTTTCTCATCTTATCCTTTATGTCCTCCAATGTGGTATTTCAGACGTCTAGAAAAAGCTTGAAAAAAAAAACTAATTCACTGCCATTTTCACAGTAAAGCACAGTATGTGTTTTACCAGGATTCCTCCCACAACAAAATGGTCTTCCTGCATCTTTTATTTCTTGCAAAGTATAGGGCTTAAGAAAGCCCTTTATCTTGTCATGGGCAGATAAAAACCTGCTGCCATCAGCTCCCATCAGTGTAACAGCATGAGCAATCCCTGTAAGACCCCTCCTTTATTTCACAGTCTGGTTCTGAGCAGGATCTAGGATTACCCAGCAGTAGTAGCTTGTCTATATATGAGAGTCACAAAGGTACTGATGAGCTTGTAACAGGCACTCTGCCTCCAATCTGGAAATACAACTACACTCTGGCACACAACCTTGAAATTTTATCAACTTCTATGGTAAATCATATGCTGTGATTGATACTAAACCCAGCTATTCTGAGTATGTACAAGGCATCTGTACCTGTGACATCCTGATTCTAAAGCTACGCGTTGCTTGCCTATGTCATCAGTGATTCTGACTCTTCTCATAACTCTGACTCCCAGAAATAAACTAAAATACTTATTTTGGAGTAATCCTTCCAGTTAAAAGCAACAATTATATGTGACCTAAAGAGAAGAACTTGTCTAGAAAAATCTGGTTGAATCATACAGGACCTAAATACAACACACTTCTTTTAATCTGAACTTATCAGATCATTTTAATGAAATCTCTGTAGATTCAATTAAAATCCACCTTCTGATTGATAAGGTCCATGATTCCTCTTTCAAGAATTGTGAACAGTTTCTACAGCTTTGCAAAGAGGCTACAATGCGAGCTATAAAGTCAAAATCGGCAGAAGTTGTGGTCAATGGTAGCTATTTAATAGCAGCTATTCTACACTTTAATTAGATTTCTGCACCTACTAAAATATCATTCAATGGTCTTTTTTTCATTTCTGTTTCAGATAAGAAACATGATTATCAAACCCTTTCATGATCTGCATTAATGGAGGTTGCATTAATACCTTTTTAAAAACTTAAATTCCTCATAATCCACATTTCAGCTCATAAAACTGTTGATTATTTTAATTTAATTACTTTTAGGATGCTCATGTAGCTTTAATATCATTAAAATGCTGGTTTACCATTCTGACCTGCTCTAAAACATTGACAATTCAACCTGATGGGAAAAAATTAACTCTCCTGTGTTAGAAAAACAGATTATCTTGGTTATTTAAAATATAAATGTTTTTGGCAGATCAGTAAGTGAATCTAGCCAGTATTTCTGATGTAATGTTTCTCCTAAATAAGGGAAGGAAATTTATTTTGTTTTTAAAAAGTTCACTTTCTTCATTTTAATCATGACAGAGTGATAAAGACAGGACTTTAACTCCTCATAAGGTCAGAGTATCAAACTTACCTGACTAGATTTTCATTGTCTCCAGTGCCTTTGCAGGTAGCACACTCAGTCCTTAAATCCTCTGACTTGGGCTTCTTTTGCAGCACAGACTGCCGTTGCCTTCTTTCTCTGGGAATACGCTCCTGTCACAGCAGAAGGCAAAAAGAAAGGAATGGGGGGGAAAGGAGGGAAGGAAAGCAAATATTTTCAGTTATGCCATGGAAAGTAACACTTCAGCCCAAAGTTTAATTTTTTGTGAAACTGTTAAAAAAACAAACAAACAAAACACTATATTCCAACCTCAGGTTTTTCTTCTTCAGGCACAAAGCTTCGTTTTCGTCCTCTAGTTCTCTAGAAGAGAATATATTTAAAATTCAATGTTAGGTAACAGAATGTTTTTGCTATTTACCTATTACTCCTAACAACAACAAAAACATATCGCAGGAAATAATTTAAAGCATTAGTGACAAAACCACTGCCAGACAACTACACTAATTACATTCTGGATATAAATCTATAGGACTAGCCAAAAAGTAAATATAAACACTTGAGCATGTTAAGTCTTGTTCTTAAAAAGACTGCCACTAGAATTACAAATATCTTACAGACTTTGCACAAACTTCCCAAAACTAGTAATTTGAAAATTGATATCACCAGTGAATTAAAATAAATTCATTGAGCACTAAATTGTACTCTGTTCGTAAGCCAAGTGATAAGATTAAAAAAATCAAAATTAAAAAATTTTATCAAAACAGAAAATAACTCTTACAGATTTTGAGGACTGACAAGAACTAAAGCTTTCAAACTGGAGTTTAGTATAATGGGTATATGGCAAGAGCTTATAAAGCTGTAGCATATACCAACATATGACTGGTACACAACAGATGTTTCTGATGATTCTACATAAAAAGTAGAAATTATTTCAGTATTTCAGTAGGCAAAAAAAAATATAAATACCAACAGTGTGGAGGACAAGAGGTGTCCACAGACTATGACAGCAAGTACCAAAGGTTTACAAACACCTCTTAAGTTGCTACAAACAACTTGACTGAGTTCAGGTTCAGTCACTACATTTTATCTTTGAAACAGCAGCATTATTAACCTGCCTATGCTATATAACTGCCACAAGCTGACAATATCACACTCTTTCCTTCTGGTAAAATAAGGAAAGTATATTAGAAGGGATGTGGAAGGAAGAAAGAAACATCAGAGACTACTCCAGTAACTCAAAATGTCTGACACACTGACACTAATAACATAAATATATAAAAAACCATGAAAATGCTTGTTTTTCCGGGAGGAAATCATCACAGTAGTAGGTAATTTATCATATGATAAAGAAAAACACTGACTACTTTAATATTTCTTAAAACCTTTTTTGAAGCAGCTGGTGTTCACTTCAGAAAAAGTAAACAGCTCATCAGAAAAATCTTAGACCAGTTTAGAAGCACAAGCAGTCATAAATCCAATTCCAAAGAAGCTAATAATATCATGCTTCTCCTGTTTGGGTCCTCTTTGGAGGTGATTTATACTAGCTTCAAATGAAAGACAGTTCCCTATTATAAACTGTTTTACAGATTTAAATACAGCTACACTGCAAATAAACCTGCCACTTCAACACATCTATAACTTTATACTTATGCAGATTTTGATCTGTATACATTAATAACATACTGTTTGGGAAGACTTTCCTTTGTTAGACAAGAGTTAACACTATGGTAGCAATGAATGTAGTTGAATGGAAAATGCTAGTCTACTTCACGGCTCTTTAGAATACTTTAATTACCATTAGGATTCTCTTTCACATTTCCCTAAGGGTGATTTGTTAAAAAATGTAAAACCTTATCTATTTAATACATACCAATATTTATGATACATTTCATAATTGAGGTGTTCTACATTCCACAAGGCACACAGAAGACACCCAAGTGCCCAGATTTTGAAAAAGTGATTTACTACAGGTAACTGAATTTATCAATGTACTATTAGAGGTATTAATGTAACATGGGCTACACGTCAACTACATGTTACACAAGCCAAGGTCACTGCAAATCAAAACTAGACAAAAAAAAAGTTTGATCAGACAGCAGTACACTAACTGCCAATTTTACTACTTTCAGCCTCTGGAATTAGTCCTAAGAACATTTACAAACTTCAGTAATTTTAAGTTGTGTAGGCCCTCCTGAATGCAGCTGTGTACAGATTATAAAGAAGTAGGTATAAGGGTGCATGCCAGTAAAGGCAGTGTTAGGGTCCTCACTCTTCATGTTTAAGCAACAAGAGACAAGAGTTCATGCCTTGTACCAGAGTAATGCTATCTTGAAAACTGATAAATAATTTGGAAATCTAGGTAACAATGACATTTCATTTGACTCTAAATATAAAGCATTACAAGTTAATAACTCCATTCTAAGGAAAAATGAAACATATTTAAACTTCAGCAAAATGGAGATATAAGATTTAGAAATAATTTAATCACTTTTGCCAAAAAAATATTGGTTTTGACCTGTCTGCTGTATAATGCGTTATGTATATGACCAGAAACGTCACACTAAATTATACTTTATCATTTCATTAGCTTTCTAAATCTTCAAACATACTTCAGTTTGTTCGATAATCACTAGAAAACAAACATTAAAATCAACATCTTTAGCACACATACTTGTAGGATATTTTATATGCTTTTAAAATAACAATTTTACACTTTTTTCCAAACAGACCTCCATAGTTAAGCATATTTGCAATGTTTCTGCTAAGATCATTTTACTATTGCCAGCATTCAACATGGAAAATATGATCCAATCTGCAATTGAAAATTGAATATTCTTTGATTTTCAGCAACAGCCCTCCAGTAATTTGACATTTGTAATTTTACATATGTTGTCACTGAAGTTACCTTACGGGTTAACTGGAAATAATCAGGTAAATCTGGATTACTATGTTCAATATTATTCATTGCTGTTTTCCTCAAAGTACTGCACTTTAAATTGCTTTGAATAATTTCTGTCATTAGCAGGTTCAGAATGAAAACATCAGAGATTATAAAACATTAGAGCTGCATGTAGTTTCCATAAACAATTTAAAATTTAAGATTTGGTATTTAAAAGTAGCTAAAGGAAACTTGTTATTAAATTACATATATTACAACTGAGATAAACTTGTTCATATTCAAAACTTATTATGTTAATCCAGTAAAAGATGCATATAAAGACGGCGATTTTTTTTTTTTACTCAAAATATCTGGCAACTCAATACTACAGAGATACCTTCAGTTGAGGATTTCCCGGTATCATAAAATGGAGCAAGACAGTTTTGTGAAATTTGTCCCTGCATTTCCAAAGTGTTTGAACAGTAAGTCAGGAAAGCAAAGTCATGTTAGCAGCACCCAAGCAAAATCCCCATTAATGCCAGTGCTATCCCAGCAGCTTTTTTGTTTTACTGCAGAGAATAGAAATGCTGTAAAACTTCTGATGCCATGATGATTTTTTGCCTTTTCTTTTAAACCCCTTTTATACCTTTTTACAATTTCTGTATTCCTTAGTGCTTTTGCCTACATTCTTGGACTTGTTTGTTAAGCTGGGAGACCAAACATTTTAGAGGTTTCGTAGTTAGGGATCAACGTGCCCCAGACACCCAGGTCCTCTCCAGAACACATTTTGTAAACTAAGATAGAACCACCCAGGGGAAGGTTCTTTGGGGAGGGGGGCTCACTCGAGCCTCTCACTGGGGAATTTATGATAGATATGCTAATTAGTAAGACCTATAATGATAGATCTTTTGGGGGGAGGAATTGCAGTGTGTATTGAGGTGCATTCAACCTGGATGTAGTACACCTAAGGATCCTTAAAATAAATAGCAAGGTAAAATCCCTTCTCCCTTCTAACTGTGTTTGACTCTTGATTTTAAAACCAGGAAAGGCATCCCTTCTACCATTTGGGATGGACAACTCAGTCCAGATCAAAACAGAGCAAGGTGTAGATGAGAGAGATGCAAGCCATATATGGCAACTGTAACAAGGTGACACTTTAGGACAAGAATAATAATTTTTTTAAGAGTACTGAACAACGGAAAGTGGCTCAAAATCTGTACCTATAAAATTTTCCACATGTAGAAATAAAAGATTTCTGTGAAAAATTATTTCAGATGTTGACATTTAATGACCACTTTGCCTTTGGCATGTCTTTGGTTGTGTTTCATCCTATATTCTGTACTTGCACAGCTTTGGAATTCATTCCGTGGGCATTCCAGTAAGGGCAAGGTGTGCTATGTCCTCAGATACTTCCATACTAGTAACAGTGAGACTCCAGCCACTGAGCTCTGGAGCCCACAGCATCAGAGTGGAATCACCATGCAGTTCTGTTTACTACACAGGCAGCTGAAGATTTAAAATTAGATGCCTGCAGCTAAGGGCTGATTCTGTATAACCTTAACTGCCCCAAAAACTCAGACAAACATGCCAAGCTCATAACAAGTGCAAACTCTATTTTTCACTTCATTCCTTTCACAATTATGGCAGTGAAATAATACAAACAAAGGAATGAATTTACACTAAAACCAGTCTATACTATATCATAATACTATACCATAATACTCCTGATACTATACCATAATACTTCTATTCCTCCCCTTCTCTAGTGACTTCTTAATCTCTTCTTCTCTAGTGCATCCAAACCACACCTCCCACTGTATTCCAAAGTTCTCCCCATGTTCCCCAATTAAGGTGAGAACCTTTTGCATACTCAGGCCTCATCTTTCCCATTCAGCTGCTCTAAAATTACTCCAACATCTAGTTACCTTAGGCATACATAGCTCTCGATCAAATATTTTAATAACGGGTCTACCAGTTAGTAAAGGCAATGCCACTACAGTAGTGGGCAACTGACTAACTTATTTTCATTAGGAAATCCAGTTAAAATCTATTATTTTTTGAAATAAACAGACCAAAGATTTAGCTGTGACATCACAAAGAACATACCTTACACTGAACTGAAAGAGAAAAAGAGTACCTTATTTCATTAGCAATACATCCCAAAATAATCTGAGCAGCCCAAGAAAGGTCAATGAATTAAAATTAAGATGCCAGCATAAAATAGAAATATTTTTAAACAAGAACAAAAGAAACACTGTGATAAAAAAGTTAAAAATTATGAAAGATAAAATAGATTAAATTCTTCTTATTAGTCTCTTTTAGCATAACATTTTGAGGGGAAAGACATACCTCATCAAATAAAATGCTAATTAAACTCTTTAAAATCCTGTATAATTATGTTCCTTGGGTAAAGAAACTGAGCCATTTGATTCAATGAAATCGTCAAGGTGAAAGCAAGCCATCTTTTCCAAGAATATCTTACCAAAGGTTTAGCCTTCATAGCATTTTTAATGCCCTTCCTCTGAAAAGAGCAATGCTCTGAATAAATGAAACCTAAAGATTAACAACGTCCTTTTTTGTCTTTTACTTCAAGGCTTACCATCTGTGGAGGTTGGAGAACCACCCCACAGTATTAAGGCATACCCCATTTCATTTATTTCAGTTATTTCATTAACTTCTGATTTTTCATTTAATAGTTGCAAAAGAGGAAATCCTATCTCTTGCCTATTGTTTTAAAAATTCCCACAAAACATTACAAGAGTCCCTACAGAGAAGCGGTGATGGGCATCACATGCAAACAGTTATCAAATCTGGAAAGAAAGAGAAGTAGCAAAACACCCAACATTGGTTTGCTCCCGTCTAATCTAATTCGCAATGATTTAAGTTGACAGTTACTACAATATCCCATAAAATACATTTCATTTTATAATATACAATGCAAGTAATGAAACACAATTAAGAAAGAATGTTAGAGAAAGCCTCAGAAAAAAAAAAAAAAAAAGGAGAAAAAATAGGAGAACTAGAGCATATACTTCCATAGCCAAGGGAAAGAGAAATAAAAAACTGGCTTCTTTAAGTCACCGTGTTTTGTGTCACAGAAGTATCCATCTGTGCTGTGCAGCTTTCGGCTGTTACGGAGTGGAAACTTGCATGTTAGCTTAGGGAATTAGAAGAATCAGGACTTAAATGGCTAAAAAACAGAATATTGACACAAGAAATTAATAATGAATGATGAAGTCATAAATGATCCAATATGACATAGATCAAGTGCATGAGGGATATGGGGTGATGCAGGAGAGGAAATGGTGAACTCAAGACACTTTAAAAAAATCAGAACATTAAAAAAACCCTGTCCAAAATGGAACTAAAATATGCTGAGGGAAAATGTGATCAACAATGGGCTCAAACCCAATAGTAGGAGAAGAAAAAAGACTGAAGTGGGAGTCTCTATTTTGAACTTGGAAAAGCTAGAAGTGAATGCTTACATTTTGTATTTTTTTTTATAGGCAACTGGACAACAATATGAAACACATAAAATGAAGAAGATTAGATAATGCATTGACTATAAGATTTTGAATATTTTCAGAAAAATAAATTCCATACATGAGACAAATGAAAGACATCTATAAAGGAACAAATAAAGCCTAGGATGAACCCTGTAGTCTTTGAAAGGAAACAGACTGTTTGCAAAAGGACACAAAGCAGCAAAGCAAAGCTGCAAAGGAAACAGTCTGTTTACCATCACTAACAGATGCAATGAATTGATATGTTAGCTTCCAGGTGGGAAAGCACAATGGTGAACAGGACAGAATAGGTGCCCACATAACCCAAAACCCCTATGGCTGTCACCAAACCTCATTGTTATGTTTCATTGTTTATGCTTTAAACCAGTTCATCCAAAGACCGCAACAGAAGACTGACTGTTCCCTTGGAGCACTTTTGCTTTGCCAGTTGGAAGAAAAAACCCCTACATGATTATCCAGAACTTGTAAACTGACCAAAACAGGAGAGGTGATTCCCAAAAGTCAGAAGTATATGCTCTTTGTGAACTTTTTCTGAAGTGATCCTAGAGGATAAAAGTGTATACTGTCACCTATTTAATTTGTCTTACACAAGAAGATACAGAGGAGTTAACAATGTTAACAGTACATGGAAAAGGGTATGAAATACTGAAAGCATCTGTGGTCAGTGGCAAGGGTTCAAGTCCACTCCACATAAAGTGAACTAGCATGGTTCTGGATTTGATTTCTTGAGTCAGTTTTTCAGAAGATCAATGATGATTTCTGCATGGTATTTCAAAAAGTTACTTGAAAAAGAAAATATAAACATAGAAATGGTTAGCCCACAATGATATTTAAGAAAACATGATTCCCAGTCATTTGCAAAAGCTGTATCAATTCTGCCAACTATTTCAAACACCACAATAGAAAAAGCACTACTCCCAGTTCCTCCTTTGCTTAGTATGTTAACTGGTTAGAATTTCCTTTAACTGTTTGCACATGCACACAAAGGCAGCACAGAGGCCCAGCACACCTGCTTATGCTATTCTAGCTGGGTATTTTAGGTAATTCAGGGATTTCACAACATTAGCATGCATTGCTTCTGCTCACAGACACGAAAGATGATCCTTATTATGCTCATGATTCTAAACCTCTTGGATGCCACAGAAACAATATGGTCATATACACAGGGCTCTTCTTTCCAGCACCGAGTTTCTGATATCCCTAACAGCGCTGGTAATACAAAGTAAGTATGACTTTACTTTGCAAAGCTGAGCACAGGTAATTTAGTTGGTACTCCAAGTGCTCCTGGAGTTTGGAGGCACAGGATGTCATTACAAAAACATGCATTTTCATTTGACCATTTCATATAAATAATTCAAAACTAGTCTCAGATTTCATATTTAAAAATTTGATGAAATTACTGAAGACATACCTGGCTTTCAAAACTATTGGTACTATGGTAATTTCTTTCCTGTGCAAAAAGTCTGTAGCTGTTGTTTTGTGTGTGTTCTAATTTTAAGAGGGCAAAATGTGAAGAACTTCAGATGCGTTGATTTTTGGAGATCTATAAACTTCACATTTCTTGTCAGAAATAATAGCACATATTGATTTATGTTTCCCTGACAGACCTGTGGCTACAGTAACTACTTGAAAAAGACACACAGTCTTTTACACACACTGAAATGCACAGGCAAGAGGATCAGTATAAGATTACAACCATGCTTTAATTCTGGATCCTATCCAAATTCTTCAGACATTTTCATTTCTATCTTATGTCAAGTTGTAGCTGACACACTAACATTAATGATGTACTTCCACAGTTTTTCCTTTTATCAAACTATGGTTCATAGATACATATCACACACATCAAATACCTCCAAACCTCAACTCTCTCTTATGCAGCCTTTCTCATATACTGCTAAGGATAATCTAAAGAAAAAAAAATAAAAGGAATCAATAAACATTAGAATGCTATATAATCATTCCAAAGAAAGAGGTCATGGCAAGGAGAATTTCATTACTACAGAACAGAGGATAAATCTGATACAAAACACAAGCAAAACAGAACACACTTAGAAAACAGAACTGGGAAAACTTTCAATATACCAAAAAAGCAACTGGAAGAATGCATAAAACAAAACCACAAAAGCCTGTGAAAAAAGCCACACAGGTTGAAACTGCACAAATAATATGTTCTCTATCCTGTTACACATTAACCATGACCATTGTGCCAAGATAGCAATTTTTAATCCATGATGTCATCCATTCCTAATGAAAAGTTAGAAATTACAAACTTCCTTTGCCAATGAAAAAGTTATGATGAAACCAACTGCACAAAAAATCCTTTTGGCTCCCTTTGCTTTGTTAAAGGCAGAAGAATTGTTCAATTGATGGCACCACATAGGCATAAAATTATTTTAAATAAAGGTAAGGACTGCCATGTAGACACCAGATGGCACACTCGTTCAATACAGATCAAAGTGAGTATCTTAAATGGTACATATCACTACTATTCAAAAAATATCACTGAAATAACTACTAAATTTTCCAGAAAAATGACAGTAATAAAAAGGGAACTGTCAGACAAGAAGATACAGTAGTAAATCAAAATATGATTATAAAAAGAAACAAGTCAACCATGAAGCTTAATTGCATAGAATTACAGTTTTTCTCTATTTTTTGCTTCCCTTGTCTTCAGAACTTTTTCTTCTAGAAAACCAAAAATTTTGCAACATTCCTGCTGTCAAGCAAAACTATCACCAAGTCTATCAATTAACTTGTAACTACTGTTTCTCAGGCTTAAACAAGTAATAGAATTTGATAAAGAGCAGGATTGACTTCTATCCTTTTTAACACTAATTTCCTCCAAAGCACATGCTTAGGGAACTGAAACAAAACCATAAGGACAAAGAGGCCAGAAAACCTCAGTTTTCAGGTGTTGCTAAAACAAGTGATTCTTTCCTGGAAAACTCAATTTAAGAGTACTTATTTGCAGAAGTGATAGACAGGCCAGTTACCTTTACTTACAGAGATGTCAGTATTTACACCATTGGAATACTATTTGGAATATGTCCATCTCTCCATGCCATTGCAGCATGAAAAAGAAGTGATCTTTCATCTGCAGGGTTTTTTGCCTTCTTGCTTTCTTAAAAATCAAACCAACCAACCAAAACAATCTCCAAACTCCAAACAAAACAAATAAAAAAAGAAAATGTAAAACTCTGATACACTCCATTTGCTTCAAGCATTGTGGAAGAGCTGGATCTTACTTCACTCCATTCTGAATTTGATCTGAAGCCAGAAGAGAGTCCTATACTATCATGTATTTGGCAAGCTAAATTAATTAGTTTTTACATTTGTGACATTACGACATGTCATAGACTCAGCTGAACTGTTCTATTAATTGATGAAGAAAACGAAGTATTTTACAATGTTCATTATAATGAAAACCTTAAGTTTTAGAAAGTTGACTGACTACTGTGGTTTTTTTCTAGAGCATTTATGTTCAGTTGACAGCAATTAATCTTTAAATTCTGTACGTCAAAACCGTAACTAACACAGACTTTTTACTGTTAAACAGAAAAATTACTGTCTGTTCCTCTGGATTATATACAATGCAATTACAGAAAAAAGATTTTCAGGTTTCAAATAAGAAAAATTAGTTGGGTATCAGAATATCAGAATACTTTATTTACAGGCTTCAACTATTAAGTTCCCAAAATTCTTTAATTTCACCTTTATAACATCGGGTAGATAGCTGCTTCTCAACAAAAAGGAATAAAAAACGGAATTTCCACAAAAACAAACCACACAAAAATCCCCTCTAATATGCTCATTAAGAGTACCAGGATCTGACAGCATTTATTGGAAGATGGAATATTCAACAACACAAACACTACTTAAATTCAAGGGATGCACCAGCATCCATACACTCTTAGAGCACAGCTAGCCCCAGCTGCACAAAATTACTTTAGAAGATGTGTATGTATGTAACATACAGGAACTCCATTACACTTCCAGACAATAGCACATATAATAGGCAAAGTACAGTTTACGAAATTTTTAAAAATTCACCGAAACATACTTAAGATCATTTTTTTAAAAGGGCAGAAGAAAAACCCTTATTTTGCAAAACTATTACACCAGACTAACAAAACTATTTTCGCAATTACAAGTTTGATAAAAAAATAATCTGTGTATTCTTTTTTATTCTAGGATTGTTAAAAGCTGTGTTTTTATAATATAGATCACCTCAAAAAGACTCTAAAAATCTGAACATATGTAGCTGAGTAGAGGAAAATCATTAATCTCTCAATTTAGTGCTGAAAAATGCTATTTGCATCTCTTGAAAGTATTTTCCAAAGAAACAATCTATTCTACACTTTTAATCTTTATAATAAAAAAAAAAAAATGAAGAAAATTGTACAGTTTTGAAAAGTAAATGTTAAAAAACATATTCAGATTTATAAGAAATATAAGGAAGGTGTTTATAAATATCTGGTTTAGGCAATCAGCTATTCATTTCTATTAGCTATATGCTAATCATTAGGTATTAATTTCTACGAAATTAACTACAAGCAGAAATAATGATTTGCGATGCTTATAAAAGTGTGAAATCAAAATTATAAAAATAACAGATTTTAAATGAACTTAGTTTAAAAAGTTATGCACTGAAATGCAAGAAATGTTTAAAAGGTCACTACATATGTCTTGAAATGTATAAAGCATAAACAATTAATTAAATTCTGTCTGTAAGTACAGCCATCATATAACAGAATTAAGTATAAAGACCTAATGTCTTGTTTATTTACATTAATTTATAATTTGTACAGACTCTGGCTCAGAGTAAAAGTATGGTATGTTTAAGTTTACCCTTGTATATTCACTTACATGGTCTTAGGAAGATTAAAATCAGAAAGGTCTTCTTGTAAACTTAAGTTACATTTCAATGTACAATATAATAGTTGCTGTCTCCAAAACAATGGAGTCCAAATGGCTGGACTTTCTGTCTTCACAATTCTTTGAAACAGCTGCTCTGTGATGCAGAAATAACATTGGCCTGTTACAGGATGAGGATGGTCACCTCACAAACAAGGACAAAGGCAAGGCAGAGATGTTTAATGCTTTCTTTGCCTCCACCTCCAACAGCAACGACAGGCTAAGGGGTCCCAGTGCCCTCAGCTGGAAGACCATGGCTGTGAGAATGATAAGTTCCCAGTCAACCCTGAATTTGTGTGGGATTTACTGCTCCAGCTGGACCCCTTTAAGTCTGTGGGGCCTGATGGGATTCATCAGAGAACACTCAACTGTCTGATGTCATTACAAAACCTCTTTTGATGATTTTTGAGTGGTCTTGGGAATCCAAGATGTCCCAGTTGACTGGAAGCTGGTGAATGTTGTCCCAGTATTCAAGAAGGGCAATGGGGACCCCGGAAACTACAGGCCTGTCAGTCTCACTTCAGTGACTGGTAAAATAATGGAGAAAATTATTCTGGGAGATACTGAAAAACTCTTGAAGGACAAGAGTTGACAATCTTGTCAAACTTGATTTCCTTAGGTTATAGTGAATAGGGTGACATCAGACTTATATAGTGTTTTATAAAACACTGTCCTGGCACACAATTAATGTAGAGAACTGTACAGGGGAGAAGCACTGTCCTGACTGAATAACCTGCTTCAGTATTAGTTCTCTCACACTTCCAAATTACAGAAGGAAACTGAGTCTCCAATGCCATGAAGAAGCTGGGAACACTAGTGTGCTCCAATTGTCACAGGTCTCTGGACATATGTTCTGGTTTTGGCTGGGATAAAGTTAATTTTCTTCTGAGTAGTGGTATAGTGCTGTGGTTTTTGGATTTAGTATGAGAATCACAGAATATTCTGAGTTGGAAGGGATTCACAAGGATCATCAAAGTCCAGCTCTTAAGTGAGTGGCCCATACAGGGATCAAACCCACAACCTTGGCATTATTAGCACCATGCTCTGGCCAATTGAGCTAATCTGGCCTCAGAAATGCTGATAGAATAATGCTGACAACACACAGATGTTTTGGCTGCTGCTAAGTTATGCATACCTCAAATCAAGGACGTTTCAGTGTCTTATGCTCTGCCAGGGAGGAGCTGCAGGGAGGGAGCACAGCCATGACATCTCACCGAACTGGGCAAAGGGATATTCCATACCATGGAACATCATGCACAGTATATATACTAGGGGAGTTACCCAGAAGGAAGCCAGTCAGTCAATGGTTGATGCTTCTCTTTGAGAGAGAAGCCCTGCCCACAGGGCAGCAAAAGATGCTATCTTGCAAATCTGTATGTTGTACAAAAGTAGAGAACTGGAGAGAACTGAGAGAGAGACTGAAAATCCAAGCAAAGGAACAAAATCTTCCTTAGACTGGGAGCAGTAATTTTTCCACAGTGCAATGCCATACAGTGACAATGCATCAGTCTGCTGAAAGTCAATTAATTCTGTATTACATACTACAACGTGTGTAGATATGATTTGGCACATGAGGTGCCAAATCACCAATGTAGCACCAGTTTAGCACATCACAGCATTACAGCATGAGGGGAACACTTCAGAGCAATCAGACTTCTCTCCATTTTGCACAAAAGAACCTTGGCAGTTATTACATGGGCTTTAGAACAAACCAATCTTGCATTCCTATGGATTTCTGAACAATGCCTTATACTACTCCTGTTTTTATTACAACTACGAATGTCTTTCCTGCAATAATTTCAGTTCTCTTTAGTCGCAGAATCATGATTCTCCACACCCTAATTGCACTACATTAGGTATAAAAAGAGAGAAGAGAAAGAAAGAAGAAACAGGGGAGATGAGAGAAAGGGTTCAGTAAGCAGAACACCAGATAAGTCGTCTTTCTGTGTGAACAACAGCGTAACAACAGTAAGTTCAACCTACCCATGCAGCTGTAAGATTCTGTGAGCTCTAATGCAGAAGGAAGAAGGGTACTTCCCCTCAATGAGGAAAAGAAAGAAGAAGAAGTTTCTCAAAATTTAATTTTGGATTTCTCACACTCCTAATAGTTTGAGATAAATTAATCAGCTTGGCTTGAGTAACTTTTAAAGTTGTGAGTCACAGACTGGGAAAGGGAAGCCATTACGTAAATCAACGCTGTGGCCCAAAATTAAAGCAAACATTTAACATTGGGTCAGGAAAATACTCGCTTAATCCTATCAGTATATGTTAAGTATGGTATCTGCTAGTATAATCATAAAATGTCTGGAAAGCTTTGTGAAGAAAATAAAGTTGTGCTGCATGAGAGATGACGTTTATCTAACTGTAATGTGAGAGGTTGTCAATACTTCCTGATATTAAGAAATATATTGGAAGATGAACCACTTATGTCTGAAGGGATATGGGAATGCTACTCATCCCATAAACTGGACCTAAATGCCCTTTGATATTTTTATGTACTTTTTATAGGTGATATGACACTTCACACATGAAAAGCCTTGTTTTATGAACAAGTAGGAGAGCAAAATTTAAGGAAAAGTGCTCAGTGATTAATAAAAAAGTACTACTTTCAAAGGAAGGAAAAACGCTAAATATTTCATCAGTACAGAAAGCAAGAGCTTTTGCTTGTCTTCTCAAAATTCTATCGACCAAGAAAGTTTAAGAAAACATACAATGACTAGTAAGTCTAGGAAGGCAAACTAACTGAAATAACAGGGTGTTGTGATGGTCACAAAATGTGTAGTCAGTCAGCAGGTTGCCTGTAGATAAGGAAATGACTAATTACTTTACAGCTGTAATTCAATATATTTAAATCTTCTCTACTAAGTGTCATTACTACTACAGTGAAGAAGAACTGTAAAGGCGAAGTTTAAGCGCAAACTGGATTTTTCCTTAAGCCTGTACAACTCTTCAGTTAAGCACCGTG
This sequence comes from Dicrurus megarhynchus, assembly GCA_013399195.1. Lineage (NCBI taxonomy): Eukaryota > Metazoa > Chordata > Aves > Passeriformes > Dicruridae > Dicrurus > Dicrurus megarhynchus. The sequence goes on from VXAD01013548.1 coordinate 98,201, forward strand.
TTTCACAGCTTTCTACTTCAGCAAAACTGTATTTACCACAACTAATAAAGCACTAAAAGGAGAAAATGGAATATATAACAAAAACAGAACATAAATCTAATTGAAATCCCTCAATTCAAAATGTCTACAATGTAAGTCATTTGAAACAATATTATTATGAATATGAGCCTCAAAATATCAGCTCCACCATTACTTACCGTGTTTCTGATTGGAATTTTCTTCGGTTCTGTTGGCACATCCTGAGGAACAAATTTCACTGGTTCCTTAATTTGCCTCCTTGATCTTTTGGTCCCATCTGGTAAGGTTTCCATGGCGATATCAGCCTCCATATCACTGCTACCTGCCTGGTCACACTCTGAGCATTGCCTGCAAAGTGGAAGATTTTCTTTTTAAGACTGCAGTCACAGGAGCAGAAAAAGAAACATATTGAAGTGTTTGTGTTTAAAATAAATTCAAAAGTCAAGAAATCAAATGGACACCTAAAACGTACACTTTATGCAACCAAGCAAAACACAAGTAAGATATTCTTATATTCCTGACAGTATTTAACTTTGAAAACCAAGATTTTGAAAGTAGGAATTAATCTTCAAGACAAATGCACCGTATTTCATCATTTTCATTCTACCACATCCTCATTTTTAAAGCTGCCCACTGATCTGTAATCTATTAATTACTGCTGCTGCAGTTTAATCATATTACCATACAGTGGTTTGGATTGGAAGGGATTTTAAAGATCATCTAGCTCCCACCCCCCTGCCATGGGCAGGGGCACCCTCCACTAAACCAGACTGTAAATCTTTACAAGGGCATAGTGCTGAATTCATTCTGATGAGAGCACACTTTAGTGGCAGGGATGTGGAGGACATGTTTATTATGAAAATAAATTTTAATATGTATTTCCTAAGGAAGTGGGTTTCAAATCTGAAAAAAATAGTTAGGAGAAAATTAAAAATATAGAAGTTAGAGACATATATTAACAAACTTTGAACACTAAATTGAAAAAAATGCCTACTGAGTTTCTGAAAAAAGTACAAAATAACCATCAGAACTTCCAAAAATGAACAGATGCTAAAGTAATGCTACTAACATGCTCCATAACAGAATTAACAAAATAGGAATTCATCAGGATTTGTTTTTATTTGCAAAAAATCATCTTATGCAAAGTTATAAATGCAGACGTTCACTAAAAATATGTTAAAGAAAACAGAAAAATTATACTCACTGGTAAGAGTCAGTTTTAATTACTTCTCACACTATAGTTCCAATTCAAAAAACTACAAGTCCATTCAAATGAATTCCAATTCACCACTGTTCTCCTATTAAACATGTTTTTTTTAATACTACTGACTAAAAAAAAAAAATCAACATTATGTTCTGCTATTAATTGGCATTAACAAGGATAAGCACATTAAGATTATCTAAATGATGGAGCAAATTTGCTTTGGATGGAGACAAAACAAAAAACCCATGTTTTTAATTATTTGAAGTTGAATTTTAATACACACTTGTGACAAGAAGGCATATCCATCCTGTATAAACAAAAGCACAAAGTCAGATACACACGTTGTGTTGGAGCCCATTTCTTCCAATTTACACATTCAACAGGAACAGTTCTCCTGGGAAGTTCACTGAGGGATAACACAATATCAAGTTCATCAACCTTCCATGCTTTCTAATTCTTTCAAAGTAATCCAAGCAGTATAATCTCAATCTCAGATCCCTCCTGGCTATACCAAAAGACGCCAGGAGGCATCATGGTTTGCTAGACAGACCAGTGGCTACCAAGTCACAATAGAGGGAAACTAGTCATAGACTGGGTAACAGATCACTGTAACCCTGACTAACTCAAGACATTTCTCCTTTAACTTTTCCATATGTAAATTTTAGATAATTGTGGCTACATTATAATGTTACGAAGGTTCATCATCCTTATCTCAAAAGTACTTAAGATCGTAAATAGAACACATGAAAGTACTTGGAATATTTGCTGGTCTAGAAAAGCAGAACAGGGTAGATTGCAGGAAAGATAACAGTTTCTCCCCTCCGTCATGTAAGTATGGAGTCTTCATGAGTAGCTAAAACACAAGGAAATCAGTTTACATACTTTTCAAACAGTTTTGGGCCAGCATACAAGAGTATAGTCCTGTATTCTTCCTCCTTGTCTGGGTTACAGAGAAAAGGGGGATGGAGTTTTTAGCACTGTTTAATTCCATACTACACACATCATCACTGGGCGCGTGGGTTCGGCAGCAAGAGCCGAGCACCAGAAACTGAAAATTCGCCGTCTTGCTTGGATCTCTCCAGACAGAAGGTGCTGGGATCAGTTGGCCCCAGCCCCCTCTCCACCACTGCTGGTCTCCTTTCCATTCTGAACCCCCACTTGAGCTGGCGCAGCCAGATAGAGCCCAAAACCCTGTCCAGAGCTGGTGGTGCGGTGCCAGTGCTGGCTGCGCAGGACTGAGTCGAGCTGGGCAAACACTGCCAAACACAGCCGAGCACAGTGGTCTGGAGAAACAGCAGGAAGCACAATGGCAGTGATCTGGCTTCTGAGTTACATCCTAGTTCTTTGCTGCCTCACATTGGGGCAGGGGAACATTAAGCTGCAAGGGCTCTCCTCAGCTTAAAGCCTTGGTCCAGAGACCACACTGGCAGCACTATTTTTGGAAAACTTTTTTGTTTCTCACTACCCTTTTGTGGGTAAAACACTCTCTCTCTCTCGTATACATTTTGCTATAAATACTGCTGTGGTTATTGTGATTTTAGTAAATCTCTCCCTATTGTTCCTCCATTATCAGAAGGGGTGGGGGAAAAGGGAGTAGCTTATTTGGAATTTTGCTCCCTGTGCTTTTTAAAACAAGCACACCCCTCTTTACAAGTCTCGGTTTGCCACAGACACAGTACTTGTTAACACCTCTAGGCCTTAAGACACTAGAATACAGAAAAATATAAGGTACAATAGCTTTCACAATGCTACTTTTACAGTCATATGTTTTCATAAATTTGTGTATACACACACAAATATGTATTCACAAGCACTTAAGTAAATAAAGGCACACAGACCAAACTACTACTTTTTTAAGATTTTATGGAGAAAGGCACTCCAATGATGAAGCAGAGAGAAGCTTTAAGTAACAATATTCCCTCAAAATCTTGCATGTCTGCTTAGCTAAAAGTTACTTTGAGTTCTTTATTTTTACAGGATGTCTTCAAGCTGTCCAACTCAAAGCTTTAAGGTGAATTTCTATTTGGTAAGCATCAGAGAGCACGGCCCTCCATAACACTGCAGCACCAATCATCTCATTAATTTATGTACTGGAAAGCACAACTGAAAGTAATTACTATGATCTACTTATGCAGATGTAAGCAATACCTATGAAAATGTTCAAAAATTCTATGATGAGCAGTTCTTACAAAGCGTCTATTTTGCTCATTATTATGGCAAAAATATGTGCTATATTTAAAGTAAAAAAAAAAAAAAAAGCTTCCATAACTAAAGAGCTGCACTAAAAACAAAGCTTTTATAAGACAAACAAATAGTCGTAGGATTTTATAACAATATTCGGAGTTGAGAACCCAGCTTCTTGGATCTACCACCCTGCATGTATGATTTAAATCATTCCTGTTCTTTATCTCTGTATTATTACAAGGGAAAGACACCATTTTTCTGCTACCTATGTTCAGACAGTTCCACAGAAAATACCCGTGCAGATCAGTAAAGTCCTGAATTTTCACTATTATCCTATTTAAATATATAAAATGTGAAGCATTTTAACTTTGATGTTACTGAGGAAGACATGAAACATCCCAACCAAAAGATGAGGTACTGCATGCCAGTTCCTTAATTCCCGTTTTTATGAACAAGCTTGCTCTGAAACAGGTTGTGCAAGTGTGAGAGCAAGCCAAATTACAAAAAACGTAGCTCTAGAAAAGAAAAGTAAAATCATACTATGATGGGGGTGAGGGTGTTGTGTGAATCACAGAACAAAACTTCACAAATATACCAAAGGTAAAGGGGGAAAGGAGTTATAAACATGAACTTACAAGCAACCTCTTGATTTACCAGAATAGGCTCTACTATCACAGTCAACCACGTCTCATCATCCCTATCACAAAACAGACAAGCTTTAACTACAAAGCAGTTTGGCTGTTAGCTCCCATAGAGCCACAGAAAAGCTGTTACAGATACACACACTCCTCTAACTTGGAAACAATCTCCCTTCAGCTCTTCTTATAGTTTCTTTCAACACGGTTCTTGAACTTAAAGTACTCTTCCCATTCTGCTGTTTAATCCCAATATAGTAATAGAAAACAGCCATATGACTTCAATTTGGCTATGCCACAGTCATGCTCAATTTCAGCTCTTCAAGGACAAGCAGTGCACAAAGAACCTGTCACAGCATGTCACCTTTAGAACTACTGAAAAAATGTTAGACTACCTCTAAATTAGCAAGCATTGCTATGCAGCATAAACAAAATTACAGAAGAAATGGTGCCAAAGAATCAACTTTCAGTACACAGGTTTTGGTTTGCTTTTAGTCTGGACTTGCCTAATCTAGACCCACAGAAAAAATCAGGAGCAGGCAATAATATGCCTACTTCTAAAATGTGCCTACCGCTAAAATTACTGGAAGTGTTTGCTCTATCAAGAAATCCCAGTACTGATTTGAAATCTCTTAATCATACAGAAAGTCTGATTAAGCACTAACAACCTACAGAAGGAAACAGAAATTGTGTGATTTTGCTGTGTTTTCAATCTAACTTGGTACAAGAATCAGAGATAACTTCCCACCTCACAAACATCTTACCAACTCAGTAGCAGTGAGTTGGGAAAGAGTGTATTTACATTGCTTAGCAAATACCACTACAGTGCTTCCAGGAAACAGTTCTGTCCTCAGTGTTTAAAAAGGAAAACTGTACAGTTACTTAGAGTGGGGCTTGTTTTCAATAAGGAAGACACGGGTCTCACAGATATACTCTCTGACAAACCACCTCTCACAATGTTTACAAAGAATTAAGCCACTTTGAATCTGAGAAACATGGACCACAGCTTTAAGGTGACACCTACAATCTATAAATTACACATGCAAATGACATCCTGGAGCTGGAAAAAAATAGGGTTGCTTTTATTCTGGAGATAAAAGACAGTATATATGAATCAAATATAGTTGTCAAAAAGCTTCAAAGAGCACCTTACAGAGTGTGAAGTTACAGAGCATAACAAAAAAAAAAAATGCCATTTGCAATGACCCAAACATCCTGCAATTAGGACAAGTTACAAATACCTAAAAATGTATATGTCATATTCCACTCATGTTTATACAAGTTAATAACTTTATATCATTATTCAGTGACCCAGGGTGAAAAAACATTTGAAGAGGTGCTGGATCAGTACTGAGTGAATGAGGCCAGGAATATGAATGAATGTCCAGATACTGCATGAGTGTTCATGGGACTACTGGTCAGGAACTCTACAGCTCATTCTGCCCCGTGGCCAGTACTCCCCACAGCAGTCACCACTATAATAACTTGGCCTTCTAGAACAAAAATAAAAATAACCAAGCTTAATACAACCATTAGTCCTTGTTTTGTCCATCTCAGTCCCCAGTATTTCATATGCTACCAGAAGTTATCACTGTTTTTCAGCAATCTCTTTCCAGTAGAAAGAGCTAATCCTTGTTGGTAGCTGCCATGTATTTTTTTAAAGAAAATGTCAATATTTTACAATTAGATTCATTATATTGTCTGCCAACACTTGTGCATTGCCTTAGTACCAGTTAAGATCATTCTCTACCAGGAAAATACACAGTTTCCAGTCCATCCAGAATGGCCAGGAGCATAAAAGCACACGAGTTGTCAGCAAGAGTGATTAAGACTTAGTGTTATGGTAATATGTGAATCAAAATAATATTCAATTGTTTAATCAATAGGATTTCTAAGAAACTGAAAATTTCAAATTTTTAAATGAAAGTAAACCACAGCATTTCACTGTATAGTTAAAACTCCTGATCTAGGAGTTGGACTCGATTCTTTGAACTCAGGATATTCTGTGATTCTACTTTGAAAGCACAGCATCAAAACAGGCATAAATTAATGCTTTAATGTATTATTACATAAAGTAGTTCCTATGCTCTTCATCTCAAATCCATCTGAAATGAGGACAGGCTTTGAACTTACTATGGCACAAACTGATGTGTAAGATGATATAACTGTTACCTTGAAGAAGGCTGTCAGGCCTCCAAACAAGGAAACTTCTTAGTGTTAAGTGTTTTAAACCAGTTAAACTAGCAAGCTTTGAAACACTGCTGCTCACCAGGTCTAAATTTTTACTATGACTTCGCTATGACTCAAACTATTAACTCATTCTAAATTTTAGAAACACTGAGATCATGAAATATAATTTGTGTCTTCTTTAACAATTTAGCTTTTAAATACACAATATTTTTAATTCTTTTCTCTTACTATTAACATATAATACTGGATTTATTTTAATAATTTCAAAACCCTTTTTGGTAAACTGTAATTTAAACTATTAAATGCTGAGCATGAAATGGACAAAAAGTATAATTACAAATTAGTCTATGTAGCATCACACACATAACCTGAATCACCTGACATCCTCAAACACATAAAAAAGGATGAAGTTTATGGAATAAACTCATGTTAAAGTACTCATTGTTTAAATAAACATATACTGGTGAAGTACATGACTGTAATCATCAAAACTTTTGCAAGAGCTCAAGTTAGCTATTCTGAGGAAATTATTAGCAATGATAATGGAACAGAAAAAAATCCAACAAAAATTCCTTTTTAATTGTTTCTTGATTACTGTTTTAAAAGAGAACTAAACTCAGTGTTTTTAACCACTCTCAAATATTCAACCTGCCCAGTGTTTCAAGGAATTTCCCACTATACCAATTTTCTCTTATCTTTTTGCTAAGTTCTTATTATATCCTATACAAATATCTGAAAAGTACATGGCCCCCATCTAAAAAAATGCACTTTTCTTCACATCTTAATCAAAAGATAAAAATTGTATTCAAAACAGCAGGGGAGGAAAAACCTGCTGAACTCGAACTTGGATTAAGGGTCTGTTCTATATGCTCTCTACTGATCCTGAAAAGAATATATAAAGGAATGTTCAATGATGAAAAGAATGCAATCAATGCAGCTCAATTTGTCTGCTATCATCTCACACTCCAGAATATGCCTGAGCTAATTAGAAGTAAAAGCCAAGTTTGTGATCTGAGATATCACTGAAGCATGAAATTCACAACAAAGTTAAGTTATAGCTTTGAAATGAAAGAGCTTTACTACCTAACCTGACCTATCCTGCCTTTAACACCTACTGAGAATTAGAGTCTTACATCTTTTGGACTGATTGCTTTTAGTGAGCCTTTTCAACATCGTTAAAAAGCAGAACAAAACTCAAATCCCCTGTGCAAATGAAGAAGCTATCTAAAAATTAAAAAAAAAAAAAGCTTCCATGTAAAATAACTACTTGGCAAATTTGACGAAAGAGATCTAAAGTCTCACATCACACACTACATTAAATAATTAAAGAAAAATTAGGTTCAGGAAAGTATTAGTGATGGTGAAAACCTTTTTGAGATTTTCATCTTTTAAATGAGATCTCTATTAATTTACTAAGCAAAAATACTGAGGTAAATCCAGGTTTTGTTACATTAAGATATAAAAAAGAGACACCTCCCATTTCATGTACTGGCCATCTTGTTCTGCACACAATCTTCAAAACTAACCAAAAAGATGGCTGAAGTAAATGTTTTCTGCAAGTTCTTTAATAAAAAAATTTAGAGATATATGAAGAAAAACAGAAACTAATCTTTTTCTATTAAAATAGTTTTACGTTATTTTTAGAAGCAATTCTTGTACTATTCTGATTTGGTACCTTAACATTCAGACAAGGTGATGAATGACTCCTCGAGATGCTGTACGCTAACTTCTTGCCAGCTACAAACTGTTTCTGAGTTTGTTCTAACACCTTTCAGAGCAGTTTAAACGTGGAGGTTGCTAACACTACAGAGCAGAGCAAGCTAATGTTATGACAGTTTGGAAATCAGCATCTTTGCCACCTTATCATTTCTCCATTGTACCACTTGGCTTTTGTTCTGCTCCGCGGGCATGAAAGAACTTTAATTCACGGAAATGTAACTGCAATAAGTACAGTTACGAACATACCTCTGCCATTGTACATTTGAGTCACAAGACAGCAGTAAACATACCACTTCCCATTTTGCAATAAACAGATCTATTACTTGTAAGTTTATTTAAAAATATTACAAGTATTTGCCTGAAGATCCGGACGGAGAGTTGCTTATCTGAGTCCTAACATAAACAGAAAACCAAGTCTTTCACTTCCCAAAAGTATTAGCCTATAATTTCCTACCACTATTATATTGCAGCAATAACAATCACAAATGAACTCCAAACCCAAGAAAATTACAACTATAAACTTTTTTTACATAGTGGCTAATAATGAGAAAATCCTTACAACTTTTTTTTTTTTGAAACATCACTGCTAATAACCTGAAAATAAAAAAAATCTGTTCAAACTGCATTAAAGCAATGCCTAATCCACTCAGAATTTGCAAGTCTATTCATATTTACATCCTACTTTAAGTACAGAGACAGCACAAGACAACACATCAACTGCGTTCTTACCAGTAACTGTTCTTGGTCTTCCTTGGCATCCTTGTAAGAGGTGGATCCAGGCAACCAAGATGATAATGGAGTTTACAAGTGTCACACAGTAGCAGTAGGTGTTGATCATGGTTCTTCTTGCAAATTCCACAACTTTTCATGTATGTAGCAGAAAAGCATTATAATTATGTATTCATAAAGAATAAACAATACACCCCAGCAAACTCCCCATTTTCAATACAAACATGTGGCAACTTCAATTTGAATGTATCATTTATGTGCATAATCACTTTTTGAAGTAATTGCGGAGTAATTTTGGAAGGGTTTTTTTAAGGAGCTTCTATTTAAGTACAATAAAAGCACAAAAGGCTCCTAATAAGAGTTAGCTAAAAATGGCTTTCAATTTAAATTTCTGAGGACTTCTAACAAGTTAGTAATCACTCAGTACTTCCAACAAAATGTACCAGTAGCAAGTGGAAAAAAATACAACAAATACTTAAACAGAAAATTATACTGCTAGTATCAATCTTAACAATCAATCATACACTTATTAACCACCTTGAAATAGGTCTGTGCTGCTGTTACACTGGGCAATGTAACTCATTAAAATTATACTTCCTTTTTATTGTTATTTTAGTGGAATTGAAATCTTAGTTATTTTGAAAAGATAGGTGTTCACTGACTGCACTATAACATGGGAGGAACAGAGTGCATTGGAATGAAACACAACTAGTGAAGCATGACTCCAATTATCTCTGTACATCTAAATTGCCAAATCCTCAGATCACTGCCACGATTTCAAGATTTCTACATCTTGCAGCACTAAAATTAACTTTTGCTTATGTAAATCATCCTCTTCAGTTAGCATGCTAGCCGAGCAAGACACTACTTGTGTAGTACTAGGCTGGATGCCTGGCTGCTGCTCTCTAGATAAACAATAGACCATGTCACTTCTCAACTGTGGTGAGAAAAGAAGATCCTAGATGATGTGTTTTGCACAGTCAGTCTGGGATCCTAGTTTATGTCCCACTATTAGGCTTAATAAAAACCCAGTCAGTAGCTTCACAGCTTACGGAAGAGGGGAAAAGGTGGAACTATGACAGAGTAACCTTTCAGAACCTTGGGAATTAATAAAAACAGAAATAAGGAAATTTAGCATGAGCAAAAAGTGAGAATTCTTATATGACAAGTGTTTTGTGCATCCAGGAATCGTGACTGAACAGCATCATAACCGTTCTCAAAATCATGCACTTAAATGATTGCAGTCAAAGCACAAAGTGATCAGTTAGTTTTGACATCAAAAAAACTTCAGATGAAAGGAGTTAGCTTTGTCCTTAAAGCACTGCTGTCAAATCAGCAAAAACACCCAAGCTTTACTCATATGTGGTAGGGTGAAGAATTGACCACTATTCAACTTAGCCTTCAAACGTAAGTAAAACGTATAGAAAACTCTAAAGCATTTTGTTAATTAAACACTGAAGCAAACAATTTCCTCAGAACACTTTTCTGAAACTATAACTTCCTAGAAACTGTATCTATTCTGTCAAAGTTTAATTACTTGCCTATAAAGTACTGCCGGAAGTGTAGATGCCTTTTGTGTTCCTCCTTCCTTTTTACTTGGTTTCCTTTCCTTTGGAGCCCGTAAAATTGCTGGTATGTTCAATTTCTATTGGATTTGAACAAATGCAGTACACATGAGTCTTGACACTTTTAAAGAATATTCCTCTAATCTCAATGCATGAAGAACAAGACACATAATAATGAGTGGGAAATTGCTTAGCTAGCTGTTTCAGAGACCACACATCTACCCCAGTATGATTCTGTAATATAAAGTAATCTTAGAGTAATTTTTTCAATTCAATATGAAACACACAGAAAGACTGGCTTTTAGAATCTTTCTTCAAGATTCCAATATAGAGATGGACAAGGATGTATTTCTCTAGGAAGCTGAAACAAGCAAAGGCAAATTCATGAAAGTGACAGAACACTGAGGCAGTTTATTTTCCCCAGCATTGCGGCTACACTGGTGCTCGACAGGTTAATTAGAAAAATTATCGTATTGGACCAAGCCCTTCACAAAGCAGACGAGACTCTCGCTGGGTTTCTACTATCTGCAGTATGCTGGCTTCTCAGACAGCAACCATCTATCAAAGTCATTTCTCAGCAGCCCCATGGGTCTGCATCTGTTCAACCAACTGGAAAAAAAATGTCATGCAAGCTGTGTAAATGAATTCTACTCAGCTTTTCTTTCTTTTTTTTTTCAAATTTCGTAACATTTGCATCAGGAAATATCTCTGCGAATAAAGGAAGGAAAAATAATCTTGGTTTAAAAGATATGTTATGCAAGAATTCTTCTTTGCAAATAGGAGAGGTAGGAAGACAAATAGAACTAGTAAAAGGTTGCATATCTTAGGAACTATTACTGCATAAAGAATGTGTAAGGTTCATTTTCTGAACAGCAGCACAAACTCAGCAGTAACAAAGGGCATGCCAAAATTGTGAATAATTGTATTTCTGCATTTTCACAATGAACAGTTTCTTCAGTCTTGAATCATAACTGGAAATTATTGCAATCTCCCTCTCACATCCAAAATGTCCATTGACATTTAATACCTCTGACATAAAACATATATGAAAACACTGCAAGAATCTACAGTTCTCTTTTTTCCCATATCAATGGGAACAAAGATAATTGCTGGCAACAGGAAGTAGCCCAAATCTTCTGTTGTCCTAGATATTTACGTTCATTTGATCAAAATATTCTCCTCTGTCTAGTTACACACCATTACATACCTACTGCATTTAAAAGGATTTACATCTTACAAAAGCCTTAAAGAGTTAACTTATCATTCGAAGCCTACACTAACTAAGAACAACTGGAGACAAAAACAGTAGGATTAACTCATGCTTCGTGCTAAAGATTCATCACAAATGACAGGTCAATCACTTATACCAAATGAAAGAATTGTGCAAACATGTACACTATTGCAAAAACAAAACTAAGCTACACATTCCCAGTAGGTGGTTTGCAGAAGTCTAGGTATTTCAATCAGGAAGCATTATCCCCCGAGCAAAGCCTGGGTCTGATCAAATCAAATCAATTTATTTGGCCATAGAAGTGGCAGACAGAAAAAAAAAGGTCTATTCTTGGAAAACCTGTTCTGCTGGTTTTTTTCTGTAAAGGGGGGCAAGAAACCAACCAACCTGTCCGATGATTCTACCCAGCAGAGCCCAAATGCCTTGCCCTTCATTTCGCAGTTTTCCATTCATATTTTGTAGCTCTTCCAAGGACTCACACAGCTGAAAAGTTTAAAAAAAAAAACAAAAGCAACAGGAATGGAAATCCATTAAGAGTTGTTCAATACAATTTACTCAGCCTCTTACTTATCAAGGGTGCATTAATTTATTGCAGGAATAGAAAAACAATGAAACTGATATCAATATAGCTGAGATCAGTACAACCATACAGTAATTTAACAGAACTAAGACAAAAACCAGAGCAGCCACTTGTTTTGTAAAGATCTGAAGCATTTCAGCATGGAAATAAGGTTTCATAAAGTCAAATGGAAAGCAAAACTAATATACAGCAATATCTTGTATGTGTTGTCCATACTACTTAGGCAGCAAGATTATAACAAGCAAACATATAAATGAATTAAAACTCTCTTTTGCCACACTCACACTCACAGAAAGAGAAAATTTAAAATTAAAGGACGCAAGCAAAAAAAAACAGGTTTTTTTTCTTCTGGCAGTAACTGTTAGGTTGTATATATTGGGAGGTAACTATTAATTTGGTTAAAAGCCCCAGGCACAACTTCCTTTCCCTTTATCATCTTTGGGCAGTTCACAAGGATCTGCTGCTACATTTTCCGTATGTTCTCACTTAAAACACACACCAAACAGTTTAGGAATTAGTAGCAACACCATTTTTTGTCATCATTAACCAACACTTAACAGGCTGTTGAATTCAGCAGGAATTGCAGTATGTCATCTGTCACAAAAGGTACAGTATATCTATGTTTCAAAATATTTAATTATTAAAATAAATATTCATTTGATAAAAATGCACAAAGTTCTTTTTAAAGCATAATTATGAGTTAATAAAAAATTAAATTAGCAAAATTTTGGGGGAGCAATGCCGTAATTTATGGGCATCAAATTTGTTATACCCTAAAAAGCATGCAGAGGACACTATGGAGGTGTGAAAACTGATAATTTCTGTCTGAAAAACTAGTCAAGTCATTAAATCTAAGCCCAACTGGAGTTGCAGTTGACAGAAATAAACAAATAACACTCTGAGTATCCTAGACTGTCAATTATCAAGTAGAGCTCCAAGCAGAGAATCATGCAGGTTCAAACAGGTCCATGTGCAATTTGTTACTGGAGCTCTCAGTGGGATCAGTTTAAGAACTTGTGTCCAGTCAACGTATCACATTTTAGAAATCGATACTACTTGTATGGGAGAAGACAGACTACTGAGTATTTTTGAAAGAAGAAATACGTTTTTAAACATTACTTTTAAAAGATCAATAGTTTGCATCTTTCATTTTCATCCTAATCTTTTTCCATGGTAAGAAAAATTCTATCAAAGTTAACAGCAGCAATACTTAAATGGTACAACAGTTTATCACCCTATTTTCTTTACCTTATTATACTCCACATGAAGCTTTTCTTGCTCATTTTCTAATTTATCCTTGATATTCTTCTGTTCAGCCATATTCTCCTGGATTTGAATCATGCGCATATTTCTCTCTATTTAAAAGAAAATCACATTATTTCCTATTCTTGAATACACATTCTCAAGTTTTATGCACTAAAATAAAGTGAAAAAATTGAAAGTAAAAAACTGTAACACTACAAAGACACAAAACTATGGCCTATAGGTTTATTACACAGACTGAGTAGAATGAACAGTCATAACATTTATATTTTGCTGCATAAATATTGTAGTTTAAATGATGAACTTTGATCAGGATCTAGCAAACAGTCAAAAAGTCATGCTATTCCATATAGAAATGGAAGAGAATTTAAGGAAAAAGTATTATACCAAAAGTTACCTACTCCATTCTTAAAGACAGTTTAGTGTCCTGTTTATAGTTAAAAGATTTTATTCTTTTCTGAAGTGTCTTTAAAAAAAAACTTTGTGTAAACAGAGACTCCAAGCAATAATATACCTGACCTAAAATGAAGTCATAATCCACATTTATCTAGTATAAACAATTAAACACAATGAAAATAAAAAAGCCAATTAAACAGCATAGCACAACGCAGCAAAGTGGTACCTTCCCACTGAGAAAAACAAGCCATTTTCACCCTTACCGAGGTAATAATTCACAAAGTCAGCAGTGAGAGCTGGTTGTTTATGTTTTCTCCTTCCATCAACACTGGAACTTGTATCTGAAGTATCCACTGGAAAAATGTCTGTGCTGATCCCCATCAGTTCGGCTTTGCGCATAAGCTTACGTATGGCCGAAGCACTGCTCGTGAGCGGCCGGGGCAGCTTCTCCCTGGGAACCCAGGCCTGCGGCCGGGTGGTGCGGGCCAGCTCCGCCTTGGCACGGTACTGCTGGAGCCTGGCATTGATGCGAGCCTGCAATGAAGAATTCCCCCAATCAAAAAACATCAAGGAACAATTCAAAATTAGTTTTGAGTTATAATTCTGAACATATATTATATTTAATTTTAAAAGCTGTACAATCTAATCAATGTGATTTTCACTCCAGAACTCCACAACTCAAGAAACAGACTTTGCTACAGACGTTCCATTTTACTTCAAAGCACACACACAAACGACATTATCCTTTCACTAGGTTTTGGAGCTATATACACATTTCTTGATGAGATTTCCCTATTGATGAAAGCAGCAGATGATTGCTGGCTTTGAGACAACCCCTTCTAATAATGATAATTTGACGGGACTGTGAAAACTCACTACTGGTAAAAGCTTTGGTTAACCTACAACATATGCATTTAGATATACTTTAAATTGGTATCTATGTGAGCAAAAAAAGTTGATGAAGACCATTTTTACCATATTTGACATACTTTTGTAAGAATTCCTTTCTCAATGCCACTTCTCTTTATAAATGTTAAACTTGCTGATTATAATTTGTCAAAAACACAACCCAAACAGAAGTGAAGCAGACAAGAGAAGTTCACAATATATATTGTTGATGACACCTGTATATTTGTGACCATCTGGGAGATCTACCCCAGAAGATCGAGCTATTACTGACAGTTGGAAAACACTGTCTTGAGGGAACTCTATGAAGTGGCAATTCTGGCAGAAAATGACATCAACATACAAACCTTCAGAGGCAAAACTCCAGCTGACTATCAGTTAGAAGCTGTTTACTTGCCCGCACAAAGAGGAAACTAAACTAATGTGACTGCCCCACCATATGGTGTGAGATACTCCTGAGACAAAAGCAGAAAGTGCGCATATACATACACACTGTGGTTAAGGAACATCTCTGATTTCAAACAGAATCATTGAAGGTAGTATCGCAGACAGTTTAACACATTACCTTAGTAGGTTTTGAACATTAGTGACCAAGAAACACAGCAAATGTGGCTTACAGGTCAGCTCTGACCTTAGTGGCTTTTCTCTTGGACCCATAGCAGCAGGCAACAGGTCCACCTACAGCCACCACTGTTCAATACCAAAGCCACCAATAGTGAAAACACATGGTTGTACAAAATGTATGCAAGTTATCATACCTATATCAAGGTGCCTGTAACAATATGTCAAGTAACTCCACCTGCAGTTTTCAGCAGTCACTCTTTCAGTTTCCAAAAATTTAATCCAAATAATTTAGATAAAAAAACTGCAGGGTCTTGATTTGGGGAAAAGAGGAGGGAGAAAGGGAAATGCTGGGAACTTATCAGCACTGCATAACACATGCCTGAAAACAGAGCTAATAAGCCTTGTTGGATCCAAACTGATACTGCACAACCAGCACGTACCATTATATCGGGTAGTATTCATATTATTGTCATGTCTCCACTACACAGGTGCATTTCATATAACTCAGAGCTGAGTACATTCAGCAAGAAGTATGAAATCAGTTTTAAATCAAGCTACATGAAGCTCAATACCCCAGAGAAATATTTCATTCAAAATTCTTCTACAGTACAAGTTTGCTCATGCTTATTCTCAACAGCATAGGTCAGTTTAAATTAATATTCTCTTATCCTATTCAAAGATCTTTGAAGAACTAGAAAGGTAAGATTTTTTAAAATAAGTCGTTTGATAATATGAAACTATGTTTCTTATCATTACACTATAATTCTCACTTCCGAAAAAAAACCAGATAGTCCTCTGTCATAAATGATTGCTATTTACAGCATCTGCTACTTGCTCCAAATAAATTAGGCAGGTTTCATTCAGGTAACAAGCTGCTTTTCTGCACAGGTGTGATTTTTCCATGGAATGCAGTTCAGTCTAAGCAGTCAAGCAAACTATGCTAGAAATTCCTCAGAATCAGAAAAAAAAACCTAAAGGACACACATTGAAGCATATGAAAGTATGCAGATTCCCTCAGAGGGATTGAAACCTTTGTATCAACAGGACATTTATCAGTTGAGCTTATGCAGTAACTAACAGTTTTAAATGGATCTGCCACTAGACAGAGATGTAGACTTGCCCAAGGCTTTCAGACAACTCCCACGCTGTAGAATAGACTCACTTCTTTGCATACATTTTTTTTTTCCTAGGAAATCTTTACTATGAAAACACTTGGCACACAGAATTCCACTTAGACCTACAAAAATGGAAATTTAGATAGAAATAGAAAAATGCCTAATTTTTTGTGTGGCTGTCTTTTTTTTTTAAGAGGCTTGAAGAAAATGTTAAAGAAAACCTATGGATTACAATGAAAAAGTAATTACCAACTTTTTGTCTCAAAACCTAAGTAATATTTTTCAATTCAGACAAGCACAGATATTAATATTTGATATTTATTGAAATATATATAATATATGTGAGATATAACTATCAGATATATATATAGAGAGAGAGAATTGTTCTTAGAGACCAAACCCTACAAATAGTTCACTGCACTGTTAAATGACCATGCACTATCAATATATTACCCATTTAATGTCCTACAATAATTACATTTTTACGTTCTCTTAATTTCTGTCTTGATCAACACGGATGATTAATACAGAGGCATTTGTGTCACGAATACAATACCTGAGCTTCTGGCGAAAGCTGCTTTTCTCTTTCCTGCAAGGACATTTTACAGTAAGATTGTAATGCCAAGTAGTTCTTCCGCTTCCATTTTCTGTCTAACCTGTCCGCATGCTGTTTACAATAAGCAAAAAAAGGGTCAGCTATATCCTGTTTCAGAAAAAACAAAGGGGAAGGAACGAAAATAAAGTAAGACATAAAGTAAGGCCAAAGGGCTCTGAACAGCACAAACATTCTGGCAATCAGTTCACATGTTCGAATGGGCATGTTTTTAAAACCAACTAAAAAGTATGTTCCTAAATCAATTTTGTCATGTTGATGTAATTTACAATATAAAGTGTTTTTCCACTGTTTTCATTGCATGATCCCAAATGTTTTTAAATGCACTAACTATTTGCCTCTCTACTAGTCAATCTCTGTACTATATTTGCATTCCCAGGAAAAAAATCCCAGCAAAATAAATTCTTAAGTAAAAATCCCTTTAACATATAACAGGTATTAATTTCTTGTTGATTCACTGTGTCTTTTAAATTAAATCCTACAAGTACTTAATAATTCTGAATACTATCAAAGGCAATATATTTGGTTTCTCTAATGTTTTTCCAACTGTTTTGCACACTATACCGTCACATGATTTATCATCTCTCAAATGATCTTTTTTTTCCCATTTTTCATTCCTTTGTATCTGCACATTATCATGGCTAGGTTTATAGCAACTTTTAGCACCTGCAAACCTTGCAAGCAGACTACAAATATCTGAGCCATGACAAGACATGCTTTAAGAAACACACTTCATTGCCTTTGTACTTTCAAAAGTGCACAAACATCATAAATCTACAGACTAAGAAAAACTTAAAGCAGTCTTCTTTCATAAAGTAATACAAATATTAATAAATTATCTGCCTATCAAATTTTCCTTTACTCCATTTATAAAACATAGAGCAAAAAAATTTACTCAGACTTTCCTTACAAGCACATTTTATTTTAATTTAGATTTTCACACTATGCCACAGCTTACTTCAAAAATTAGCAGCACCCTAAAATGAGACTATGTGAGACCTTGATTCAAAATTTGATTACAGAAAACATGTAATAAAATTTTAAGGTGGAAAGGCAAGCAGATACATATGTCCAGAGGGAATCCACATAGAGCATTTGAAGACTCAACCTTACACATAATCTATTAAGGACAACAATGAGGCAATGTGCTATCTTCCTATTTATCGGTCCAACAGAAGGAAGTATTTTGTGATTCCTTCATTAATCCCTTAGCAGCCCACTGTTTTCAGAAACAAAAGTGTCAAGATCAACAGAGAAAGTAATGCTTGTTTTTGTGTCACCTGTGCTACTTCCTAAGGCAAAAAGTTAAATTGTGAAGCTATGAACACGACAGGCTTAATCCAAATGATACGTATCAGGATGAAATTGGACAACCTACAAGTTCTTATACCATAAAAATGAATTGGGAAGTAGGAACTTCAAATCTAAATTGCTTTCGATCATATTACAGGGAAAAAACTGTTAAGGAAAGATATTAAGAAGTTATCAGGAGGTTATAAATACTCGCTTTTCATTCTGATTCCAAAGATTAACGCTACCACAAGGGATGTCATATATATGTACTACAATTTGAAGAAAATACTGGAAAACATGCATGAAAAAGTGGCATCAGAAATGTAGTTAACTTCTCAAGTCTCCTATTTGGTATGAAACAGAGATTACTATACTACACAAACAGCTAGGTAAGTATGTCACCCTGTGTGAACTTCAGGAAATAGAATTAGAATTCATGTCTGTACTGACTGATAGTCTATTAAGCCAACTTCCATGTTAACTTTCTCTATCCATTTTTCCAGTCAGTTTCAAAAGGTGCTCAGAGTTGGCCAATTTGGTGAAGAGCTCTCCCTGTACAGTTCCTTTACTCAGACTAGGCCTTGTTACCTATTTAAAAAAACTTAGTTCAGTGTCTGTGAACAAAAGCCACCATTTCAGGTCATCTTCATAAGCTTTCAATAGAAGTCTTTTATTCTATCCTTCCCATAGCTACCTCTTCCGCTGCTGCTTCTGAGAGGAGGCCTTCCTTCTGAGCGCAGGTCACATGGAAATAAGCTCTGCACATCCCAGCATCACAACTAATGCATACACCAGTTCTGGCAAAACGAGGATCTTCACAAAAACTGCACTCCTTCATAAAGAAGAATGGAAAATGCCACAATGAATATTTCAGATGCATTTTGCCTAATATTTGATAATTTATGTCTTATATATAAAAACCACACCGGTAGGTTACTCCTGTGTGGTACAGAAACCAAGAATGTTCCCAACAGTCGACACTACTTAAAGCTTCATGCTTTTTCAACTCCCACTATTAATTTCATTTTCAACAAGCAATGGTAAAGTGCTTAATTAATCTAAACAGCATGTTGGATGAATTTTTATATGAACCTCCACGTTTTGCATTCCCCTTCAGCAAAACAACTAAAAACCATCCAAGCAATTCAAGCACAATTAGTTGTATAAGTATGGTATAAAAAAAACCACCACTCCTCAGTAAATGTTCAACAAGTTCAGAGGACAAACAACAATAAAAGAGCAGTGCTCTGAATGACTGAAAACCATAGATAATTACGTACATGTCCTTTGATAAGCAATGACTGAGGAGTAAACACGTGACAACGAAGAAACAAATACTCAAAAATCATAAATATCAGTAGAGAAGGTTGTGATTCACTTAATTAAGGAATTATGGCTTCAGATATGTGCATTCTAGGCACAGTCACTTGCAAAACAACAAACTGACATCCCCTAATATGACCTAGAAAAAAACAATGAACTTATTTTTCAGTCAGATCAATTCCTCAGTCTGTTTCACCACAACTTCAAACCAAATCTTTGTGCCAGCAAACTAGAGTGATGACCACATAAGCAGGAAATGGGAACATGCACTACTTAAGCAGTGCTGCTATCCAGTGCATAAAGATGATCTAAAACTATACAGGCATGCATTTCCTAGCCTCCTACCTGCTGAATAGAGAGCAAAGCTGTCTATCACCTAGAGAAAATATCTCCATGCAGAAATTTAAACAACAGAAAGGAATAGTAAGGAAAACTCAGTGACTGAAGAATCTCAAAACATCACATATGCTACACTAGCAGGGCACCCTTTAGCTGTGTAGCTGCAAGACATAACAGATAAGAAATGAAATGAAAAGCACTATTATATCAAGCTGGTTTTGCAGGGGGGAATTTAGCAAAATAAGTCATAACTTCCACACTTGATACAGAAAACAGTATTTACAGCTTTGCAACAGTAATGAGTCTTCTTTGCCTGTACAGTTCACTTTCAACTTACTAAAAGATGAAAAAGATGCCCAAATTCTTTGCCCGGCTCCTATCCATCACTCATGTTATCAAAAAAAGCGTGATTCATTTCGACAACAGTTTGCAGGGTCTGGCATGCCTGCCCCAACCTTTTTTTATACAAACATTTCTAAACAAGGCTAAATGCGTCAGCAGGCCCAGGCTCCTGATATAGGTATGTTGAACACAGGCAATCGAAGTGTTTTAATCTGTTTTATATATTGTATGCATTTTTAAAATTGCACTACATATTTTCATTTAGCATTGAACTTAACAAATTGGCATTCAAGAAAGCAAAAGTGACTTGGCAGAAATAAAGCTTTAGAGCTGAAGACTTACAACCAACCACTTTCTCTCATATTAGCCTGATACACACGGCTTCTCCACACTGTCTCCATTAGCCATTCAAACAGTATTTAGCAAACTAATGAGTGCTGTCCTCTGCCTATTGCAATGGTTTTCTGTATGGTTTGTTCCTGATTACTTCTGATCTGGATTGAAACCATTTACATGTAAAATAATTTTAACTTCAGAACACTTTTTCAGCTCAAGTTGAGGGTCCTATGTTGCTGTGGATTTTTGTAAACACTGCTATGGAACAGCCTTTTTGTATGCATACTATCTTACATATAAACTCTAAATTAATTCTTACTGAATGTACATCTGCCCCTTTCTTAATCAACTTAACCTCCCATTTCTCATCTCACAAATCCTCCTCACTTTCCATTCACACTTTGTCAATCTGCCACTAACTGACTTCAAAAGAAATTACCACCTGTATAAAAGATCAGGGAAATTGGGGGAAAACAGTGACAGAAATTATGTAAAACAGTGGTAAGGGAACAGATAAAAAGACGGAGGAAACAGCAATGGTATAACAACCATTAACAAATTTTATCTCATTTTTAGTCCTGAACCTCACTACAAAATTGCTATAAAAAAGAAAAATTAAGTTGGGAAGATGCGTTTTATTCTATTACATGCAAAAACATAAAATACAGCTACTCATTGGCACTACATCTCTTCTAAACTTACCTTTGCACCATACTTTGAATAATTCATTTCTGTTAGTGTTACGGGCCGCAACTTGTCAATATCTCCAAATGCCACTCCTGGAACATAGAGGGCACAAACAATGTGGACCCACCTAAAACAGCAGACAAAATCAGGTTACTGTTACCAACATTTTGATCCTATATTATACTCACCATTTTCAGATTTCAAAGTGTCTTGTAAATTTTGCAGATGCTAGATGAAATGTTTGAAGGAAAGTACATTAAAAGCAGGGATAGAGTACCTATTTGGAACTCAGGAGCTCAGACACTGAGCCATAGAGCAAGGCCTTTCAAAGCCACTGGGATTGCTCTGCCTGTCTGGATCAAGGGCTGGGCTACCTTTATGTTCTGATGGCTCTCACAAGAGCTCCAGACCCTTTTCAAGGAACATGAAAGGTGTATGAAGATTTTCATATTACTTATAAAGCTAAGGCAGACAGACACTTTCATGATGTGGTAGGGGCTAGGACGGGGAGGAACAAAATTATACAGGTAGTCACAGCAACACTGAGCTCTGAGCATATAGCTATGAAGCACTTACATAAACACAGCATCAGTCAGACTTTGCACTGTTAGTTTCACCTGTTAGTATCACCAAAACTAACCAGTTTTAAGCAAATAGGACTTGCATTCAGTAATAAACACATCTGAGTAGTATTATAGAAAGGCCTATCTGAAACTCAGATGAACAGCCTGGTACTTAGTTGTTCCCTTCCTCACTGGCCATGAACAAACTGGAGAGTAATCTTCAGCCCTGAGGGGTAGAAAATGAATCTGGACCTTAATGTATAGTAATTAAATAGTGTATAGTAATTTACGCAACGGTAAAGGCTTCAACCTCAAGTCTGCTTTTGACAGGCATCTTCCCAACCTCCTGAAACTCTCAGCTACCCAAACAGTCTTGTAGCAGAAGAAAAAATTTCCTTTTTTTCTTATGTAATGAACACTTTTTAAAAGATCCAACGCTAATTGTCACAAACCATCAGTTTGTGACAAACTCAAAATCTGTTCTGCACAGCATGCATGACTCAAATTAACTGAGACAAACTACTACAAATAATCTTACTGTTATATCAAAATTCAGGAAGTATTTGCTACTCCTTGCTAAATCACCAGGTGGGAGAAAACTGTGATAGAGGGTCAGGATTGCTCTTTTTTTGTTATCTTAAAATATTCGAGAAAATGGCCTTTCAATTGCAGAGACTGTAGCTAACACTTTGAACCTAGAAAGTCCCATATGACATGTAATACAACTAGGGATGTCAGACATAACTGAGCTGAAATATCCTGTGTTTGAGCCTCAGCAAGTGTGTTAATTCAGCACTTCACAATCTTCCCAGTCATTATTGTTTAACAGTAAATGTATCACTAGTGAAGACTAAAACTCTCTTCTGTTCTAATCAAATAATAGAATCTACTCCCTGTATTCAAGAAGACTCATGACGATGTGAGAAACAGTTCTTCCCTTGTCTCTGTTACCAGAGAGACCTGTTACCACCTGCTCAAATCCACATGCATGCTGCTGTGCTCTTTTTTCCAATCTTCTACCACTGTTCAGCCTATCTCTTCTCCCTCATCTTTCATTTTTAGATCAATTAAAAAGATTCAGTTATACCAGAGCAATAACATCTTGGGTTCAAGTGCACTCAGAACAGCAACTGTTATCAACTAGCTGCTTACAGATGAGAGAAATACTGAAGCTCATGGTTATACTATTCAGGAGCTCCATGTAGTCCGGGTTTCCCAAAGCAGCACACTTCTCATCAATGGTCCTTAGACCTACAATGCTTTATCACACTCAGATTTATTAAGTTTCATGTAATTCATGAATCATCTATCCAAACAGAAATTCCAAAAAAGCAAAATATGAAAGGTTCAGTAGCAAGGTCAAAAATACATCTCTATTTCAGCCTTTACAAAGAAAACAATGATCTTTCAATACACAAAATTGGTGGACAGACTATTTACTTACCATTTTCCCCCAAAACAGTCCAAGACATTAACTGGGTAACAGAAAAATCCCAGTAACAGTAAGAAACTACTTAAAAGCCATTAAATCACTTCACTCTGTAAGAAATTTCTCAGTAAATCTAACAAGCCACAACACTGACTGATCCATTGTGTCATATCTGGTAAGACTCTTTTCACTTGTGTATTTAAAAACAAGCTGTTATCCTATGGTTAAATCACTCAGGTTTGAGATGCCAAGTAGTAAATTCCCTTTAAAACATATAAACTTAAAACAATGAGAATCATGTATATCTCAAATGCATATTTATATGCAAGAACTGCATTGCTTTGCCTCCACAAATTTCACTAGTGTTCTTCATATCCACAAAATTATTTGGTCCCAGCACTGTAACTATAGGAAGATGTAAAGAAAATTTAAAGATGAGTTACAACCTTGTCTTTAAATAATGTAGTACAAATATGACAGCTTGCTAGCTGCCAGAGAACAAGCTGAGATACTCAAGTGTTCTGCCAAACTTCTTGCTACTCAGAAAGGGAGTAAAGCTCATCCCTAGTTTTATTACAGCATAAACACTCCAGCATGCCAGCACAACCCCCTAACTTAATACAGTGTTACATGCAAAAAAAAAAAAAAGATTCTTTTCATTAGTATGTGAAAAGTACATCTTCTGTCTGACTCCCCACAAAACCAGTAGAGGAACAAGATATCCCTGCAGGGAAGCAACGGAGCACCGGGTACCACCTCTGCCCTTCCACGCTGTATCCGGGAGTGGCAATACCTTGGCCTAAACCACTACCACACTTGAACGAAATGTTCCTCCATGAAAAAAAGGATATGTATGTGCTTAAATATGTATATTTTGCAAACATTATGATTTACTAAAGTAAGTACCTCATTGACATGAATGTATTGTATTTGTTTTCAAAAGGAAATTTAAAAAAATTTAAAAGCAAAATACCACACACAGAATGAACGAGACCTGTAACCTTAAGATAAACAGACTGCTTGTTTGTAAATAAAAAAACATCTGAATTCTGTAACGCTTCTTTTCCATACTCTTCCTTTAATTTAAGGTGTGTAATATAGAACAAATCTTTATAAACAGAAGCTACATATCTTCACAATTATTCTTAACAAAAATCAAAGGTTCTGGTTGGAGATTTTCGATAGTAAGTTTTAATACAGCCTACTAAATGTACCCTCCAAAGTTCACTATAACGATACACATCTTCTACAAGCAGCTGCTTTCTCAATTTAATTTGCACAGTTTTTTCATGCTCCACTGGTGTATTTAATGCTGCTGCACTCTGTAGGAGTTTATCTACGATAAATCCAACAGCTGGCTGCTTGCTTCATACTGACCTTCTCAAAATGTTTTAGTACATGTCACCCAAGTATTGCAGTATTACAGATTTAAACTGCCATTTCAGTGTGATTGGCACACAAGTGCCTCATTTCTTTAACCACCTATATGCGAACTCAGACCTGAATCTTTATTAAAAAACATACACAAGTCAGTCAAGTTCACAGCTGAAGCAGCTTCGGCTGCTTTTAATACCAGTTCTAAATATTTTCCTGCTCATTTATTTAGCTGCACATGTTTTAGAAGCTTGTAATTAAGACAAATTGGGTAATCAAAGAAGAATAATTTTCCTTGTTACTCTACCATCCATTTAGCTTGGAGCAATGATGACAGATGTTGATTACGAAAGAAGAAAAACTCCATACTGAAACAAGGATAGAATTTGTATTTTTGGATAATAGCATTTTGAGAAGTAAAATTTCATAAATTCACATTTATACTTGTGAAACTGAGAGATTAATGTGAAATGGCTGCTGCTGAGAAATTAAGCACCTCATTATTCTAATGATTCACCTTTCATGTAGAAAGAGAGAAATTATTCCAATTTGATTATGAAGAGAACCTGACTAGGTTTGGTTTACGTAATTTCTAGCACTGATGCATATGAAGAATTTATTTTTAAAAGGTGGTAAAGGCATGAAGAGCAACAGTGAGTTAAAGGAATCTCTTACTCAATAGTCTCTTCCTGATAATACGTCAAGAAAAGCACTGAATTGGATTGCAATTTACTGAGTATAATGAAAACATAATGGATACTGTCCCAAGACCCTACCCTTAGTCTGTAGTGCCCCCCTACTCTTGGGAATTCAAATTAATAAACAAATAATAAAAAGAGAGCACAGGAATTTTCACATATTAGTTATGTGAATTACTAAATGGCAATTAGTATTTGTTTTATTCTAGTACATAATGTCTTCATCTGGGAGAATAAACTTATCCAGGACAGCAATATCACATTATTTAGCAAGTAAAGATCCAACAACAATAATAAATTTTTGTGATAATGCCCACTGCCAACCAAGGCAGGCATATACTTCTGCACAGACAACCAATGTAAGAAAGAAAATACCTCCAAGTTAACCAAAAGCATACCACCACTTTACAAGAAGAATTTTAAGCAATTATTAAAATGTTGATCACAGTTTCTACTAGGATAAAGGGGAAGTCATATATATAGGGCTTAAACTGTTTACAGAACACAGGAATAAAAAGGTTGAAATAAAATCTGCCAGGTGACAAGAAGTCTCACATTTCTTGTTACACAATTGACTTTTACTCTTTAAAAGGATTTTTCATGCGTACAGAAGCATTATCATTAAAACAGAAAACAACTGAAAAAGCACAACTTGCTTAGTTCTGTAAAAGTTTTGTAAGGAAGATGCACATACACTCTTGAACCTACAACAGCCCTGAAACAAGGATCTGAACCCTAAAAGTATTTAAAAAGCACTGCTGCCTCCAAGGGTCAAAATTATTCACTACAAATCTTGACTCACTTGTGTAACTTCATTTTTTAAAAAGCTTATGACAAGCCCAGCACCTGAAAGCTTTGCTTATGACCACACACCTGCAATTTATACAACCATAGGGTATAGGGGAAAAACCTTAATTTTCATGGCCTACTAAAAACGAAAAAAAAAAGAACCAAACAAAACCATGCAGCAAAAACCAGTAACATTAAGCACAAATCAGATATCACTGATAATCCAGTTGTTGCCTTTTGTATAGATAATTAGTTATCATTAATATCTACATCTTAATTTATTTTCCAAATGTGACAGGAATTGAAGACATCACGAGAATTAATCTGCTTATTCTCAAATTAGACCTGAATTCAATCCTAAAAAGAAGCAAAGAATATTCTCAAAAATCAAAAATATAATCTTTATAATTCAAAATACTCATAATATACTAGGTCTGTCTGAATACCTTTAGCACACCTTCAACATAATTTTGTTATGCTACTTTTTCCTATTACCTGGCATTACTGACCCAGTAAAGAACTACAAAACTTGTAGTTTTCCTCCCACTTATATTGTACTTGAAAGTCAATAGACTTGAGCAGAGTCTTTACAAGGTATAGGAAAAAACCCAATCTTTTAAATGTAAGAGGATATCAGATTCAAAACATCACTTATTCAGTCTTACCTGCCTGCGTCAGTCTCCTTGAAGATCCCATCCTGGTTGGGACACAATTCACAGCTAGGTGTGACACCACATTTGCATGCATCACAAAACCAAGGCTCTGTGGAATTTTCTGAAGCTGAACTCATGATAGAGTCACTCTCTCCATCAACACCATAGCAACCTACACACAAGATAAATGGAATCAATATAAGATATAAATCAATATAAGAAGAGACAATTGTAGAAGCAGACACTTGTCAGTTATGAGTTCAGAAGGAAACATACACACATACAGATTCAGTGGAACAACACAAGAGAAATACTGAGATACCCAAGAAAGCTTACAACATTTTTGAAACTATTTTTGTTAGTGCAAAATTTACATTTTAAAGAGAGTTTTATTCTAAAAAGTCATCTGTTTTATGTGATTATCTTAGACTACAACTGCAAAACAAGAAGAAAAAGACTGTTTTACTTTATTTTTCTAGCCACATTTGGTGTTCTTTCAGACTATCCATTAGGAAGGAAAGTAAGAAAACAAGACTTGAAGCAACCAAAGATTAAAAAAAACTCGGTGCATTTTTTTTCAAGCAAAGAAATGTATTTCAAAATAAATACAACAAGCTCTTCTCCCTGAAAATGAACATTTTTTGGAGGGAAGGGGAGAGTGTTTGGGTTTTCTTCTAGAGGTTCATTATCTCAGTAGAATCCAGTCAACAAATACGCACTCCACTTTTCTACTTTGCATTCAGCATGCAACTCAACTACAAAAGAATACACACATGAAATAAAAAACACCATTTACTTACTTTATGAGTTGTAGGACTGACCTTAAGAACCCTTGTGCAATTTCAAAACCAAAGTATAGTTTGTGGGGCACAAACTGACAATTCTGAGACACCACATTGGTGATTGATGAAATATATATATATATTTTAACCACTCTCATTTGTACTCGCTTTTAAATAATCGGTAGGCTCAATCATTCTGTTTCTCCATTTCTCTTCAGTACAACTAAGGATATTCTTTATGATTGCTAAGGTGCCTATGCATGCTTAATTACCACAAATTTAGGAAAACACTGTCTTTAAAGTGATTTGTTATTTAAATTTTGCACAAGAGCAAGAATTGTATTAGTTACTGCTGCAAATGAAAAAAAGGAAAATCCTAAAGCTAATCACCACAAAACTGTTTTTTTCATATCCCACACTTTGAACATTTAGCTGCTATCCAATAAAAGAAAAAATATTTAATTGTCAACACTTAAAACGCAGTAGAGACTTTACTAAAAATTTAATTCATCTATTTATCAAATACAGCAATCAAGTCAAAATTTGTGCTTCCAGAGCAGTAAAATCACTCAATTCTGCAATTAAATAGCAACATGAATTTTTACTTTGTTTCATTACCCACTGGCTGTAATAAAATAGCAACAGTACTCCAACTCCCCTTGCAACAGAAACAGAGGTCTGCATAACACACTGAAACTACAATCAGGAAATAAGCAACACTGCAGGAACCACTTAAGAAATGTAGTCTTCCATTACAGAATGAGTCCCATCAATAAGAATTAAAATAAGATGGCAGAATGTTTCTTTTCATTATAAAAAGTATCCTAGAATGAAAGGACAAGTAATGTGCAGAAGCGCACTCACAGACAAATTTCATTAGGGATATACAAGATCATATAGCTCATGCATAGGGTAACTCCATCTTCCTTATAATGCGGTATCAGCTTTAAGCAGCATTCCACAGAGTAATTTTTTTTAATTCTAACAGCATGATTTTGAATACATGCCAGCAAATCTCCTTTTCGGCAATAGCACTAATGTACAAACACATGGCCCATTGGTATCATAGAGCTGATGAATCATTAACCTTTTGGTAATTCCTTCAGACTTCTAAACATACTAACATTTTCTTAAAAGTACTTACTAAAAAATTCTTAACATTACAGATGCAGTAATACTGTTCTCAATCCACACGGCAAAATAAAATCAGTTTCTTTCAAACACTGATGCTTCTTCACCAATTGAAAGTAATTAGATTTGCTTTTCTAGCCTAAGTGCCATCAGTCTACTAAAATAAGAATGATGACTTTCCCAAACTGTCTTACCTTCATTCTGAAATAGTTGCTTTATTATACTTATCACTCATTTATACCTGATTGTTTTTTATCCTTCCTCCTAGAAAATGACACAAATGTGCCGCAATTATTTCCATCCTTATCACATGTGTTGGCATTAAACATTATTCTGTAACAATACAAATGTAGCTCCTTTTCCAAAGTGGAAAAAAAAAAAGGTCCATATTTTTAACCCAATTTTTTGCTCCAATTTGTATATAAATCTTAATGACAGCTTTAAAGAGATTAAGATCTCTGAGAGACAAGGACGCATACACTCTTTTCCTCAACTGGCATTCAGCAAAAGCTATACAACCAGCAGAAGGGGTGGTCTTTAGCTGGAGAAAACAGACCAGATTACTATTAATCATTGCTGATAAAAACATCAAAACAATCTGGTCCATCACAGAGCTGAAGAAAAGGAAATCCAGCCTGTAAGAGTGCTGCTGACCTGGTGTACACTGCCAAATAAAGCTACTGAATCAGAGCTGCAATACAAAACCATGTTGGCTACGAAGGCAGGCTTCAGGGAAGATACTTTGTAATTGTTCTTGACTGAGTAGCAGCAAGGGCCAATTTCAGTATGCTCCAAAGTCTAAAACAATTACGTCTTTAAATATATCATTTTAGGATCCTTAAAAATGCTGAGTACAACAAAGGTTCAACTTATTACTACCTGCCTTCTTTTGCTATGCTGAAAGAATTATTTTGTTCCAATTAACAAAAATTTTAAAACCCCTTATCTTTAGGACTTCAAAATGCATAGACATGCAAATACAAAGCTGCTACTTGGTAAACCATTCCATCCTAGTATTAAGTGGCTACAGTGAAAATCAATTTAAAGTTGCTCAATCCAACTGTTCTGTATGAATTATTGAGAATTGCTGGTGTTGGAACAGAAAGCAACCTAAGGGCTCACTTAGTAAAGGCATCAGGAGGTAATCTTTAGGTTCCCTCTAAAAGTACCCCAAAATTTCAGACAGTGTGATGACTTAAGGCCTGAAGGGACAACAGGGGGAAGGATACAGAACCTGTAAAGGACATGTTTGGTTCCAGCTATCATTACTGACCTATTTGGCATTAAGTCAACCACCTGCCCCTTTGACCGGAAAACACACTGAAGAAAATAAAATAACTTTTAAACACTTTGCTGAAAATGCATGCTGCCTTTCCTTAACATTCACAAAAATTCTGAAGTCTGGTCTTCACAATACCCATAAGAGCTCCTTTTGAACTCAAGTTCATTAAATCCTCATGTTTGTATATTCTTAGATTACTGTATCATAACTCCATTTCTGACACCGCCTTGAACACCATTAACACTAAATAATAAAAACAGTTTAGTATCATACTAACCTATGAATTTAAACACATGAAATTCCAGACGGTAAAATTTTCACAACACTTACTGTTGCATTAATGGCATCTATATATTACAGTTACAGCCAGGTTGTCTGTTGAACGTATGTCATTATATACAGAAGACAAACTTCTTCATTCCCTGATTTTTAAGTCATTTTACTCTGTCAACAGCTTATATTTTCACGTGATTGTCAATAAAGAGAAATTACACATACTTGAAAATAATACCATTAAAACAATTGTTCTGAAATTTATACCACTGAGAGAAGCAGGAATAGAGACCTAATTCTTGTCTTGGCTGCATCTGGTCCTCTATTTCTCTGGGAAGGTAATTTTTTGCCAAGGAGGATATCTGCATACACCAACTACATCTATATATACTCTGAAACATGAACTTTATGGTAAACTCTATGTTTGCAAAATTAAATGCTGTGAGATCACAGTATTTAAAACATATTTCATTCAATTCTTCATTGGACCAACAGTTTAAAATAAATACATTAATAATTTCATGCATCAGAAATTCAAAACAGTATTTTTATTTAGTAAATGGAGAGTACTAAAGTACATGATTTTGAAAAATGGATTTTTTTACCAGACAGCAGCAAACCACAGTAAGGGGCAAAATTAAAATGCAGAAGTGTTTCACTATACTGTAGAGCATATGGCAACTACACTATTGCTTTTAGCAAGAGAAGTTTTATTCTCTGACATACACATCAAATTACAGTAAGAAATAAAGATAGGAGATGGAAAAGAAACTGCTCAAAAAATGTAGAACTTTCTCATTTAACTCACAGCAACTAACCCAAGGGCAACAACTGGCAAGCGTTCTACCTACACTTGTGGCACATGCTATGATATGTAGCAGACATTTTCTTCAGACACACTGCAATCAAGATGTCAAAAAAACTGACAACACAGTTGGGGGTGTCCTGCTATTACGAGATCTTAGCACAAACCGCATTTATCCAAAATGACAGACTGGTGTCTAAAGAAGACTTTTATAAAAAGAATGACAATTATCTTTATAGAGAAGTTAAAATTCTGAAAAGCTACGGTACAAATTCAATAAGAAAGATTTTTTTCCCTTTTTTTTTGGGGGGGGGAGAGGGAGGATGTGACAGAGATAGGTTGATATGTGAAATGAGAACACATTTTTAATTGATGGACTTATGAACTAATTACATGCTTTTCAAACTAACAGATGAATGCACTGTGTAAGAGTGGGTATTAAATTAGCATTACATGTATGCTACTTATGCAGTTTTAAAGGCAGTTAAAATTCAAACCAGTTATTTACTTCCCTAAGAATAGATTTTTGGACACATATCTGCAGTGCAAAGACAGCTTTTGGACAAGTGATTACAGGCCGTGCAGGTGATATGAACATCACACAGCAAACAGTTGTATTAGAAAGTAAACTGAATTTCTCGCAATCTCAAAACTCGTCAGTAAGTCAAGTAAAGGTTTTTATTAAGGGTCCGTGACTTTAGGTCTGAATGAAAATTCCCCTTTAACTCTTGGCCATGTTGCTGTTTCCACATGAGCTCTGGCAGAGTTGCTCCTAGATGAGTTATCACCTCTTTTTCTGTGGAAGACCTTATGTAACAGCTCACTGATGCAAGCAAGCAATCCAACAGCAAGACAAGTCACAACTCAACAGGCAGCTGCTGCACCAGGTCCTTAAAAGGAAAAGGTGGTAACACCAAATACCCAGGAGGGAGCCCTGGTGTCTAGAAGAAGTAGGTTTGACTCAGAGCAGTATTTTCTCAGCTAATGAATAACTTCACATTAAAAGAGATGTGGCTGTCACAGAAAAACCTCTTCCAGTCACCAGAAAGGTTCTGTGGTGGACAGAAACTTCCACTTGAACAGGGCACCAAAGCTTAAGTCAAGGGTGTAAGACCCCTCCCTGCTGTGAAGCAAAATAGTTTCTGTAATAATCAACAAGGAGAAGGAGAAAATAAGGTCTTCAGGGGAAGAACAATCAAATTGTCAGTATCATCATTATGTGGGACCCTGGGGTCACCAGTAGTGTGTGAAAGGAGTGCACTCCTTCCAAATAATTATTTACCATGCTACAGAGAAGAAGAGAAAACATGCTTATTCGTAATACCACTTGATATTGCACATAAAAACCAGGAAGAAAACCCCTGTGGTATTCCAGCAGCTTGCTTTGGGCATTTAGGAGTAACTGGCTTTGATTCTAGGGAAAAGGCAACTGCTAAGAATCAAAATGAGACTGCTGGAAATGGGCATACTACTAAGTGCAGGTAAACATCACTGCATTGATTTCTATCCAATTCATAAATAGGAGCCTCTTCACTCAATACTGTGTTCTGAAAAACTCAAAAGCCCAAGTATTAGAACAAATTTCAGGACAGCATGATATCCACAGCCACAGCAGTCTACCTACTAAGGGAAACCTGAAAAAATAAAAACAAATTCTTGGATTTCAATGTGTTTACAAAACAGAATAGCTCATTACTGGAACTTACTTTTCAAACTGCCAAGCAGCTGTGTATAAGAGTACAAAGGACTACAAATACACTCTGTGTTGACGATCTGGGTATAATTTTACAAAGTACAGATCAAAGCCAATGCTATTAAGAGTAAACCTCGCTTCTATTAACATTATAAACAATTCTCAAGGTTACAAGCCATGTTTATATGATTAGACAGTAATTACCTTTTCAACTAATTTTCAATCTATTTTGAAAATCAGCCGAATGGAATGATTAGGCAAACAGGACCAAAAAGTAACTGTTGCATTGCATTTTGGTTTAGACTGCAAGTTCTAATGATAGGTTGTCTTCATGTATTACTTCTGCATTCAGAAGTAAATAGTCAGTCAATGAGCACGGGGCAGGAGTGCAGAAATCTCCAACTCACTGACCATATGTGTATATATAAGATCACTGAATCAAACTAAAGCTTTAAAGTCTACAATTCTTTTATAGCTGTTCTGGTTTTGGCTGGGGTGGAGTTAATTTTCTTCACAGTGGCTACTGTGTGGCTATGTTTTGGCTTTGTGCTGAACACAGTGATGATAATAAAGAGATGTTTTTGTTATTGCTGAGCAGGGTGCACACAGAGCCATGGCCTCTTCTATTTTCCCTACTGCCACACTGGTGAGGAAGTTGGGGGTGCATGGGAGGCTGGGAGGAGACACAGCCAGGACAGGTGACCCCAACTGACCAAATAGATATTGCAGACCATGTGACATCATGCTCAATATACGAAGTGAGGGGAAGACTGAGGAAAGTGGGGATGCTTAGGGTGATGCCATTTGTCTTCCCAAGTAATCGTTACACGTGATGGAGCCCTGGTCTCCTGGAGGTGCCTGAACACCTGCCTGCCCATGGGAAGCAATGAACTAACTCCTTGTTTTGCTTTGCTTGTGTGTGTGATTTTTGCTTTCCCTATTAAACTGTCTTTAACTCAACTGACAAGTTTTCCAGCTTTTACCCTTCTCATTCTCTCTCCATCCTGCTGGTAGGGGAGTAAACTAGTGGCTGTGTTTGGCTCAGTGGCTGGCAGGGGTTAAACCACAGCAATAATATTTTTATTTGCTGCAAGCAATTATTTAAACAAATTACTGAAAAAAGCTCAGATTTAAAATAGCACCTGCCCTTACTTATCATTATAAAATATCAAAGTACAGAAACAAACACAGCAAAATAAATGTCCATTTCTACTTGAAACTATATTCATACATATCTAGTAATGAAACATACACATAAAATGTCAAGTAAAACGCCAAATTGTTCAGCTTCAAATTGTTGCTGTGGAAATTTGCATTTTTATCACAGTCATCAATTACTTTCACATACACAGCTTGCTTCTTTTCCTCTAAGACTTCACCTATTCAAACAGAACTTCACAACTCCTTCATATACACTTTCAAGTATTTATTATTAAAATTAATTGCAAAGAGCTAACTAAACATACAACCACCAGTGTGAAAAATTAACCAACATCTATAGTCAATTATCTGGTACACACTGTAGAACTTACCAGAACAAACTAACAAATTAAATCTTCTGAATTAATCTATTTTACTTTGTCTCAATGACAACAAAAGAAACATACACATTGTACTCTTTGTATCAGTGGGACTACAGGGAATCTTTGCTGGGAACACTGTAAAAAGAACATCAGCAATTACTTTTAAACAGATTTGAACTACTAAAATTCAAGTGATTTTTGAACTATGGAACTACTTTCCTGTAGAGGAAAGCCAGCTATAATCTTACTTTTGTAGGGACAAAAGTTTAGTAAACTAAGTTAAGTGAGGAAGTGATCTTTTGGGGATTTTTAAAGTACTCCTCTTGAATAAAAAACAGATTTGCCATCATTTCATTCCAAAGTGGCAGATGATCATTTTTCTATCACAATCATTCTTCACTTTAGCAATCATTACAATCATTAAACAAATCTTCCAGAAGAATTTTCAGGGAGCTCGACAGCTTTAGAATTTGGATGTATTGACTGGATGTAATGTTTGGAGAATTCTCAAACATGCATTTATAACTATCAGCAAAAGACACTTTTTTTGTTCCTCGTGAGTTAATATTAGACTATGCTAGGGAAAAAAGATCTATCAAGATTCTATAAAACTAACTTTAAGATAGTTACTGCATCCCAAATCAGATATATTCTGCACATTACTTTCAAAAAAACTTCATGGATACAGAGGAAGGAATTCTGCAAGACACATAAATTTAGCAGCCTAACAGTTATAGCAAGCAATAAGACCTGACTAATGCCCTCAAAGGCACCTGGAGTGTGATTCAGCTTATCATAAATTAGGTCAACTAAACTGCTCTCTAATCAACAACTGACAGTATGGATCAGCTCTTCAAAAGACCACAACAGGTTCAAGAGTTAAAAATACACATGGACACATAATATAAGGCATCTGACCCACAGGACAGAAATTCCATCCTTAGTTTCCTAAGTGATTTCAAGCGAAGAAATTAATACATCCCAGTGCATGAAAAATACTGTTTTGAAACAGTTTTCAACCTAGTATGAGAAATCCAAAGTGTGAGCATGGCATTTATAAAACCACTTCCTACCTAGAAAGACATGCTAAACAGCTCAAAACAATTTTTAAATTAAGGGAGTCACATTGATGCCATAATGATTTTTGCTTTTTCATATACTGCTCTCATATCCCCCTCCATATACACTTTTATGCAGCCTTTATGTATCCTTAGTGCTTTTAACCCACTTACTTGTAATTCCCTAAGTCTGATAACTCGCTTAGACCCGAAGTTCTGTTAAGCCAAGAGACTAAACATCTTGGAAGCTTCGTAGTTAGGGGGTCAGCAAGCCCCAAACCAAGGTCCTCTCTAGAACATGTTCTGTAAACTAAGATAGACCCATGCAGGGGGGGACATTCCTTACGAGGGGGCTTCTCCTGAGCCTCCCATTGGGAAATCTATGATAGATATGCTAATGTGCAAGCTCTATAATTGTATAAGCAAATCATTGCAGGGGGGGCTTTTCCGTGCATTCTCCGGTGTGCACTATCCAACGTGCATTCCGTGTATCGCTCCGGGTGCAGGGGGGGCATTCCTGCGGGGTGCTCCTGCCTGGACCCAAGGATCCTTAAATAAATACCAAGGTAAAATCCCTTTTCCCCCTCTAACCGTGTTTGGCTTTTATTGTAAGCCCAGGAAAAGGTATCAACATAAGTTAAATAAATGCCTTGTACACTTCTGAAGAATGAAAGCCTATTTCACTTATAAATAAATGCCATGGAGAACACCTTTCTTCTTCCCCTTGTCTCCGCCATTTTGGTACAACAAAAATATTGGTGAAATAACATTTCCTTTTAGAAAGTCTCCTATTCTCATTATCTTATATTCCAATTAGGCAATCAAATTAATATACTGAAATAGGTAAGATACATTAATAGAATATCCTAAAGCCCTGAAAATACAGTGTATAGCTCCAATACTTGCAGACTGTCATTCACTGCATCAGTATCTGTAGACAACATCCCATCCCACAGGTTCTTATATTTGCTTTGCTAGAGTAGAAGATGGGTGCTACACAACTAAAAAAGATCAATGTAGTATTACAAAAAAATACCCCCCAGCACTGAAGGATTTTGTTTGAAGAAAGCAAGTCAAAATTTTATTAAAAGCAAAGCATATACTTTCCTCCTGCAATGAGAATGACGGGTTGTATTACCTTCATGCACTGTTATTCCACAGTTGTCACACTGGATTATTTCATCAGCATCTTCACTGTTATCTCCAAGACAAACGCAACAAATCAAAATATGGTCCATTTTCTGGGAACTCCAATTTTGAGACTTCTCAAGGATCAATGAGTCCTAATATTGAAAAACGAAGACACATGGATTATGCTAGGAACTTGAATTATTTAAAGCAAACAGAAGATCTGTTAATTGCTCAATTTTTGAACAATCAAAAAACCATGGAATATTATTTTCACAAGGATAAAAGCTTCTTTGTTGTCAAAATGCTGAAACACTTCATCCATAAATACAAGAGCTGGGATGTATGGATCTCAATGCAACCTATAGACCAGTTAAGATCCAAAGGTCAAAGGAGAGTTATTTCCTCAGACAGAAACATATGTCTTTGAACCACTTATATTCTACAAAAAGAAATACCTAAGAAACCATTTAAAATCAAAATTTAAAAAAAGGCCAAAGGTGACCTTCAAATGTTCCAGCATTCAGAAAAACTGCCTCATCTTGTTAAAATTAAAAAAATCACATGCCAAGAATACACTGCTAATACAAGCCTGCCAAGTTTTCACTTACATAAAATATAACAAATTATCAACTCTGTATGATTTTGTTGTAATGCAAATTTATGTGTCTCTATGCAAAACTGTATGATTTATTAAAACTATATGTTCTTCTGATTATATACAGGAGGAAGGATTTGCAGAACAAGTACACTGCCCTGTTCTTCCAACCTGCAATATGAACCAGGACTCTTAAAGAGAATGTAGGTTTTAATGGGGAATTTTTCTAAGGAAACACAGAGAAGTGCTTCATAAACCAAACAAAGTTGTATGTAAAATTAATTTTCTTAATAAACACTGTCTTCTTACTATTATCATTGTGAAAAAGAGCCACTGTCTCTTCTGCAGTTTCATGGCCTCCATACATATTCATTTATTTTTTTATACTTGAGCTTGAACTACCTTTATTGGTAATATGAAGGCATATAAGGAAGTGTGAAAATAGGCACAATAGTGAAAAATAACCATTGCAATACAACAAAACAGCAATAGTTCCAAAGCAGAGTCCAAGAGTTCAAAGGCACCATTCAAAATGTCAAAGATGCAAAAATATTCCAAAACTGCTGTGGCATCCAAAAAAGAAAAAAAATAGGGTGAAAGATGCCCTCTCAAACTTTTTTTTTTTAATTCCAGTCCCCCATTTATAAAATACAGCACCAATACTATGCCTAAGGGAACATAAGCTCATGTAGAAGTAGAAAGGAACATTCACAGAGTCACATTGCTTACAGGAAGGCAATTAATTGTGAAAAACAGAAGATTCTCTGAAACAGACTTCAGACCTACGGAGCATCTCCACCAACATCCTCCTTTTAGGACAAAGCATTTTGAGGAAAGCAATAAACTTGGACATTCCCGCAGCCCATTTTAGGACAAAGCATTTTGAGGAAAGCAGTAAACTTGGACATTCCTGCGGCCCATCATTACTCAAAATACCCATGTTTAGGTTACCATTCACATTACAGACAGGAAAATGGCAGCGGATGCTCCCTAACTTTGGCAGATTAACTCTGCTATGGCACAGATTTCTCCGATGCCTGTGACAACTCTACAGAAATCAGCTTTTTCTGACAGTACCTTTGACCTAAACTGTTATTTGGCTTCACTGAGAGAAGCTTAAAAGAAATTTGTAATCTCTACTGTTATAGAAGCCCAAGGTCTGGTAATTAAAAAAACCCACCAAAGTATTACCTCAAATTAAGAAACAGAATTGCATTGTAAAAACAAGACTGAAATAACACTGGCTGTCTAGGAAGTGAGAACCTATGCAAACTTGGACCTATGCAAAAAACCCAAACAAACAAGCAATGATGAAAGGACACCAAATTTTTGTTCTAATGTTAGGATCCCCATCCATTAAGGTTCACCTCATGTGAAGACAGCCAACAGGTCGAAAAAGGCAGCTGAGCAACCTATTTTTTAATGCAGGCACAGAGAGGGAGTGATCTGGAAAGTGTGCTGCTCTCTGCTTTTAGTCTATGTAAGCACCTGAGAGACCCTACTTGTCTAAAACATGGAAACTTTTCCATACAATAGTAACTGCTGCAACTCCTGTTCCCTACTGAAGTGGGAGACACTTTTTCAGCTGGATCACTATGGAATTCCCATTTCTGTGGTGTTAATGAAGAAAGTGAGTATTTCAAGCTATATGCCCATAGAATTTTAACTTTAAAGGAAAAAAAAATTAAAAATACAATAACCACCTCACTGAGAATAGAAGAGTCCTATAAAGTGGTAGTAATTATAAAAACAAAAAAACACTATTTACCCACTAATGATGCTTGACCTCAGGAAAGAAAGCTAAGTTTGTATTCTGTGCATAATACAATGGAAAAGAACGTAGTATTTAATTACAGCACATGCTAAAATAATGCATATGCAGACATCAAAATATTTTTACAAAATGTAAACAAATAAAAATCACAGGGAAACAAGAACCAAACAACCCCTCCCCAACAACCTCCCCAGTTTCCATCCTCCAAAAATCAGCAAAGGAAAGAAAGAAGAAAGAATGCATATAAAGGACACTACAATATGTTCAGAACTAATTACCTGAACATTCTTTCCTAAATTAATTATGCATTTGAATATCTCATTTTCTAAGAACTCACTTTCTGCAGTACAATGAGATTTTGCTAGATGTCTCTGCTAGACAAGATTTTTTTTACTTTTTCTTTTTTACTAATTTAAAATACTGTAGCAGTGGAGAGTATACTGTTACAATACAGTATATTGAGTATCAGAGAAATCTGAAAATTACAGTCTACAATTCAATCTATAAATACTTGCTTCTGCAAGACTTCTTGATAAAGACATACTCATAAACAGTACAGCACTTTACATGCAATAAAGATAAATTATCACTTACGAAATTATAATTTGAACTTCAAATTTTCGAATTTTGATTTCATGTTCTGATCACTGTTCCAAATCTAACGCAAGAATAGAATGTGATAGCCATGCATACTAAGAAACTTCACAGAAGACACACCAGAGACAGCTCCAAGTTTCTGAAACAGGTCTATTTTTCCAAGCCAATGGAAATTATACTGAAGAATATATCACTAACAATGTAGCCTCACATCTCCATTTTGAT
Organism: Dicrurus megarhynchus; assembly: GCA_013399195.1. Taxonomy (NCBI): domain Eukaryota; kingdom Metazoa; phylum Chordata; class Aves; order Passeriformes; family Dicruridae; genus Dicrurus; species Dicrurus megarhynchus. The sequence continues at coordinate 137,808 of VXAD01013548.1, forward strand.
ACGGGAAGCAACTCTGAAAGAAAACTGCTTCTCTGTTTCAAGTTCTGATCATTAGTATCGATAGAGCACTTTCAGCTCCTGAGCCAGGAAAATGAAGGTAATAATACTAGAATCACAGAGCCTGACAAGGAAAGAAGATGCCTATACAAAAAGTTAAAAAAAAGAAAAAAACCCAAACAAATCAGGCTTTTTCTCAATCTCAATTATTACTAATAATTAAAACAGCACAGCTCACTTGCAATAATATATATATCTATACACAAATATATATATATAAAATACCTATCAAAGTATCTGAAATGGACACAGCTAATTCTTTCAAATACTGTTTAGTTCCCTGTCATTTTACACATTTAAATAAAGTTTAAAGGGAACAGTAGAACTTTAAATAATGTCATATCACTACCATTTACCAAACATTATGTTGACATTGTGATTATTTCCTGAAAACTGAATGTACATTTTATAGCATTTCTTTTTATTTTATTCAGAATTTTGCCATAGCAGAACATGAAGTCGTCCACAGTGACAACCTGGTATCTTAATTTTTCCACAGGCACAATCTTCAAGGCAACTGTAATTGTGCACAGGGAAAAAAAGGTTACTTTATTAAACACTTATATACATAATTTTCACATTCTGTAATCAGAAGATACTTAATATAATAATCATAGTACCTAAATGCTTTTAGTATGGTAAGAAATTAGTTCATTTGTGACTATTATAAGCAAATCCAACATCAATGATCATAATTATTCTATTTGATTTTAAACCTAGTGTGCATATTTCTTTACTTAAAATTCTTCTATAAGTGAACTTTGTGTTCAGACTCTGATGTTCGTCACAAAAAAGGGGCAAAGAGTGATGTCTCATTTATCTATTTTATGATTATATCACAGATGCATTTAGCCTTCAGAACATTACAGGTATACAACACTTACATTAAAACAGAACTAGAAGTCTCGTTAACACGTTGGTTTGCATACTGGACCTCCTATTTGTTTTAGTACTAAATCCAATCTCCTTAAAGCCAAGAGAAGTCCCTCTACTGACTTTAGTGGCATTAGATTGGTCAAATGGCCCAAGCAAGTTTATTTAATATGCAGTGCCTATTTAGCATAATTTCTCCTGCTTCACTTATTCACTTATTATTGTGTAAACACAACTCCAGCCAATCAGTTTAACTTTTAATATTAACAGAATAGCTACTGGGGAGTAGTTTCCACTTGTCAACAGATATATTATAGAAAGTTGGTTGCACTACCTCATTACTCTTGCTTTGTGAAAGAGCCAGGCTATCATTTGTCAATTCCTCATCATCTGCATTATTCCTGTTAAGAACTTTACTCTTCTTCTTCTTGGAGCCTCCATCGCTAGCGGTGCTGCTATTATCTTCTTCATTACCTTCCTCATCATTGTCATCCTCATCACTTCCACTCCCGTCATCTTCATCATCTTCATTATCTCCATCACTCCCCTCTTTCCGCAGTGCGTTCTTTCCTTTTTTTTTCTCAGCAGTAGGCCGCCAGTCATTGTCATCTTCACTATCGTAGTCATCCATATCATTTAGTTCTTCCATCGATACAAAATCCAGCAGAGGTCGGTTCCTGCGCAAATTCCATTTTTTTGGTTCATTTGTTTGCTCATCAGCCACAGCATCAGGTTCAGCTGCTTTCTCCTTCTCTTTCTTCTTTTTTGGCTTTTCTTCTTCATCTTCTTGCTCTTTCTTTTCGGTTTTAATTACCTCTTTTTCTGCTGTTGGCAGCTCTTCTTCAGTGGAGGTTTTTGGCTGTTGCTCTTCTACTTTCTCTTCTGCCGGTTCCTCCTCCAAGATATTTTCTTCTGATTCAGTACAGGAACCTTCACCACTGTCCTTAGAGGCATCTTCACTCCCATGACCACTTCCTTCAGAATCTGTTGAGCAGATGAAAATTTAAAAAAAGTTCCGACACAAATGTACCCCCAAAAATAAAATCTCTTGAAGCAAGTTGTTAAACAAAAGAATGATGCATGTTCCTCCCTCATAAGGTATTCCACCTATTTTTTCAGCTGGTGTCCAAATACTGCTATTTCGAGTGCTATGTTGAAAATCTGTTAAACATGAGTGCATTTTAAGAAGCCAAAAAAAAAAATATGGTAGAACTTATTAAATGAGCATTATATGTTCCTTTGAACTGCAGCTCATATTAACAAAAAGCAGTAGCACAGAGTAATTTCCATGTGAAGTCACATCTTAAAGAAAGAGCATTCCAGTTTTTAATTTCTGGAGTTGATTTTTACATCTTCAAAATAAAATAGCTATCCAATAGAAGAGGTTTGGAATTATAAAATGAAGAGTTTACATAACTATTCCTAAAAATAATATGGATAATCCCACACCTTCATTTTTAGTACATGTTTTTTTTTCTGGGTTTGAGGGCTCTTTTAATTTCCAAGGTTAGCTCACTTATTAATCCCACATAAACTATGCCTTATTCAGCATTGCAGCTGCACAACAATGCATTAACTTTATACCACTCATATGGTACTGTCCCGTGTGTATTCACTATTTCCATTAGTTAACACATGCCAATACGAGCAACTGAAAAAAATAGAGAAGGATTTCTATTTTTAAAAAAAAGACATTTTTACTATGAAGTACATGTAAAAACTATTGAAAAATGACAGCTGAACTTGTTAAATTTTATAAACAACATCCACTTTGCTATCTCTCATCCTATATGCACCTACTGCTTTTCATTCATAGTATTAGTTTTAATGAAGGAAAATTCAGAAAATATTTTTTTAAAAAATTTAAAAAGAAAATGCAGTTTCTTGATCCAATGCAGGGATCAATTAGGCAGTGGCTACAATTTTCAGTTTGCTCAAAGCCTTCACCAAGTTCTTGATCCACTGTCATATAGATGCAAAGATGAAACATGTTGATGTTCACAAATGAAAAAAAAAAATTAATTGCTTTAGCTACAACCCAAAATCTCCACCACTCAGTATCACCCTACACAGAGAATTTCTGTGCACACTCATCTCTGTATAAATCCAAATAAACAGACACTGGGGTCAATGCGCTACACATTTTATATGGCATTTATTTCTGCCCCAAAGAACATTGCCAATGATTAGCCAGTTGTTACTTCAATATAATGGCCAATTTTGCCTTCTGCATATACCTGCATGTGGAAGCGTTCAGTGAGAAGATTATAAAAACTATCAACAAAAAAGTCCGTAAGTGCTACTATTACTGATTAGGACTTTAAAGCTATCCATCCCCTTACAAGCTAATAGAAACTGAAAGCTTCCAACACATATTCTAACATTTAGAGATCCAGAAAAAACACACATTTTTTACAGTCTTTTGAGGAAAGCGTAATTCAGTCATTTTTCTACACCTATTAGCCTTAATTGTAGTAATCAAAGTACAACATAATACACAAGAAATAAAACCAGAAATAACTAACATGCAATCCAAAAAAATTATTTTCAAGTTACAATAACTTTGTTTGGATACAGAATCACAGGATGGGTAAGGTTGGAAGGGACCACGGTGGGTCATTCTAGAGTACACTGCCCAGGATTGCATCCAGACAGTCCTTGAATATCTCCAGTGAGGGAGACTGCACAACACCTCTGGGCAATCTGTCCCAGTGCACAGTCACCGGCACAGTAAAGCTCTTCCTCAGATTCAGGCAGAACTTCCTGTACAGCAGTTTCTGCCTGCTGCCTCTTGTCCTATTGCTTGGCACCACCCAGAAGAGCCTGTAAACATCCTCAAAACCCTCCCTTCAGATACTTATAGACATGCATGAGGTCCCCTCTCAGTCATCTCTTCTCAAGGATGAACAGGCCTAGTTCTCTCAGCCTTTCCTTGTTAAGAGCGAGTACCTTCACAGAAGGGCCACAAAAATGGTGAGAAGGCTGTGACACTCCATGACAGACTCAAAGAGTTGGAGTGGTTCATCCTGGAGAAGAGAAGGCTCCAGGGAAAACAGGGCTTACAAGAGAGATTTTTTACCAAGGCCTCTGGTGACAGGAAAAGGGGAACCAGCTTTAAACTGAAAGCGGGCAGGGTTTCGACTGGACATGAGAAACTTTTCAATGAGCATGGTGAGACACCGGAACAGGTTCCCCAGGGAACTTGTAGATGCCCCATCATGGAAAATATTCGAGGCCAGGTGAGATGGGGCTGTAAACAACCTGGTCTAGTGAAAGATGCTCCTGACAAAGGCAGGCAGTTGGCTTAGATTATCTTTAAAGGTTTTTTGATCATGGGATGGTTTATAGGATACCAGGCCTGCTGGCAACAGACGGCACACCAGATGTGTGGGGGAAAGTGAAGGAAAAGGATCTCTGCACAAGAGTTAGCAGGGCTCACTGAAAGACTAAACTAGATTTGAAGGGAGAAAGGGATAAACCCAGGTTCACTAGAGATACACTCTGGGGCAGCACACCACTGTTTGGGAGACAACATGCTAGAAAGGTCCTTTGGTCTGTTGCCTCAGTGGGGGTAGGGAATGGAGATCCATGCAGCAGTAAGGACATAAGGGTTATTATATGTGAGAAAACAGGGAAGCGACTGAAAATGGTCATGTAAGACTCAGGGCTTGTTCCCCCAAAACATTGGTGAGATCAACAGCCCAGCTGAAGTGCCTCTACACCAATGTACACAGCACAGGCAACAACCAGGAGGAGAGGAAAGTCACTGTGCAGCAGTAAAACTATGACAATAGTTGCCACCATGTAGGCATGAGATGACACGGACAATGAGGGTGCTGCAATGGGTGGCTATAAACTCTTCAGAAGAAACAGGCAAGGAAGGAGAGGTGGTGGGGCAGTCCCACATGTTAGGGAGTGTTTTGACTGTCTAGGGCGTAATGACGACATAGTTGTTTAAGGGTAAAACTCAGGGGAAAGTCTAACAAGGCAATTCTGGTGGGAGTCTGTTAATAGACCACCCAACCAGGATGTAGAGGAAAGCGAAATAGTCTATAAGCAGCTGGAAGAAATCTCACAATCACTAGCCCTCATTCTCACAGTGGACTTCAACTCACCAGAAGTTTCTGCTGAAAACACAATACAGCAGAGAGGAACTGGTCCAGAATGTTCCTGGAGCATGTGGAAGGTAACTGCCTGACGACAGCCGGTGAGGGAGCCTACTAGGGAAGACTCCCCACCGGACCTCTTATTTGCAAACAGAGAAGGACTTGTGGGTTACGTGATGACTGGAGGTTGTTTTGGGCAGAGCAAATGTGAAATGATAGTTTACAATTCTCAGAGAAGCAAGCAAGGGGGTCAGCAGATCCAGGACTTTCAGAGAGATGATGCCCTGTTGAGAGGCTTGGTTGACAGTCTCTTGGGAGGCAGTCCAGGAAGGCTGGACATTCTTCAAGGAAATCTTAAAAGCACAGGAGCAGGCCATCCCTATGTGCTGAAAGACAAGCCAGCAGCAATAAAGACTGATGTGGCTGAACAGAGAGCCGAGAGCTTTGACTGGAACTCAGAACAAAAAAAATAATTTAAGGCTTTTGGAAGAAGGGGCAAGTAATTCAAGAGGACTACAGGGATGACATGAGGGTTTGCAAGGAGAAAATTAGAAGGTCCAAAGACCAACTAGAACTTAATCTGACTACTGCCATAAAAGATAATAAATACATAATCAACAAAAGGAAGGCTAAAGACAATCTCTACCCTTTTCTGCATGATGAGGAAAACAGTGACAAAGGACGAGGAAAAGGCTGAGGTACTTAATACCTTCTTTGCCTCAGTCTTTAACAGCAGGACCCGTTGTTCTCTGGGTATCCATCCCCCTAAACTAGAAGGCAGACACAGGGAGCACAATGAAGTACCCATAATCCAAGGGGAAATGGTCAGTGAACTGCTGCTATATCTCAGACATACACAGGTCTGTGGGCCCAGATGAGCCACTTTCTGTCATTTACCAGCAATCCTGGCTAACCAGGGAGGTCCCAGATGACCAGAAGTTAAAAAAACATGATACCCATCTGCAAGAAGGGTCAGAAGGGGTATCCATGGAACTCCCTGGAAGGTCATGAAGCAGATCATCTTGAATGCCTTCACACAGCATGTGCAGGACAATCAGGGGATCAGGCCCAACCAGCACTGGTTTGTGAAGGCAGGTCCAACCTAATCTTGACCAACCTAATCTTTCTATGACAAGATCACCTTTTTAATAAACAAGGGAAAGGCTGCTGATGTTGTCTACGTGGACTTTAGTAAAGCCTTTGATGCCATTTCCCACAGCATTTCCTGGAAAAACTGGCTGCCCATGGCTTGGATGGGTGCACTGCTTGCTGGGTACAAAACTGTCTAGAGGCTGAATGGCCAGAGAGTGGTGATGAAGCTACACCCAGCTGGTGGCTGGTCACAACTGAGTTGCCCACAACTCAGTACTGGGGCCAGCCCTGTTTAATATCTTCACTGACAGCCTGGACAAGGGGATCGCGTGTGTCCTCACTCAGTTTGCAGACAACACCAAGTTGGGCGGGAATGTTAACCTGCTGGAGGGAAGGAAGGCTCTGCAAAGCAATCTGGACAGGCTGGATTGATGGGCCAAGGCCAATTCTCCAATGTTCCACAAGACCAAGTGTGTGAACTTGGGTCACAACAACCCCATGGAGCACCACAGGCTGGGGGCAGAGTGGCTGGAAAGCTGTCCAGTGGAAAAGGAGATGGGGGTGCTGGATGACACTTGGCTGAACAAGAGCCAGCATGTGCCCAGGTGGCCAAGAAGGCCAATGGCATCCTGGCCTGTATCAGGAATAGTGTGGCCAGGAGGACCAGGGCAGTGATTGTCCCGCTGTACTCAGCACTGGCGTGGCCACACCTTGAATCCTGAGTTAAGTTTTGGGCTCCTCAAATCAAGAAAAACACTGAGGTGCTGGACCGTGTCCAGAGAAGGGCAATGGAGCTGGTGAAAGATCTGGAGCAGAAGTCTGACGAGGAACAACTGAGTGAGCTGGGGGTGTTCAGCCTGGAGAAAAGGAGGCTCAGGAGAGACCTTATCACTCTCAACTGCCTGAAAGGAGGATGTAGCAAGGGGTGGGTTGGTCTCTCCTCCGATGTAACAAGTGATAGAACAAGGTGAAATGGCTTCAAGTTGCAACAGGGGTGAATTAGGTTGGGTACTAGGAAAAACTTCACAGAAAAGGTTGCTCCTCACTGAAGTAGTTGAGTCGCCATCCCTGGAGATTATTAAAAGATGTGTAGATGTGACACTTATGGACATGGTTTAGTGGTGGGCTTGGCAGTGCTAGGTTAATGGTTGGACTCCATCTTAGACGTCTTTTCTAACCTAAACAGTTCTACAATTCTGTGATACTTGCCAGCTCTCATAAACACTTTACAAGAAACTCCTAAAGCTATACTCTCATACTAGACATATCACAGATTAAATGCCATATGTATGCTCAAAGCAAAATGTATTTTTGCATCTCGTTTCACAGGTGCTGAGTGCACTATTTGTCTCACTGTAAATATGGTAATACAGGATTTTGCCACATAAAAGTTAACTGAAATTTTTAAGTTAGCTTTCATTATTTTCTCTTGCTTTACTTCCCCACCATAAATCTACGACAGACATTTGTTTTGATGCTTTAACTGTGCTGCTGCATTTCTAAATAGTCTCAGACTTCTTGCCAGTTTAAGCCTTCATTTTATGTTTTGGAGGGAATCTTAAGTCTTGGTATAGTTTGATCTTCAACAGCACTTTAAATTACTAGCATTGATTCTTGTTCATCAATACTACACCACGCAAATAATTTAAAGCAGAGAACAAATAAACACTATTTTCACTCACTTCTCTCCTTCAGTTTCTCTTTGCCTTCTGCCTGCACATTTTGCTTTCTACTCTCCTTTATACATTCATATACACACCAGAGATACCCATAGTAAGAGATATCTCTCCTTGATCTGAATGCATCCACTGTGATAGGTGCTTTTCTAGAAAGAGCTATTCTGTGATAACAGCAATTTTTGCAGGTTTTCTGTCAGCTGCACTTTTACTGAGGAAAAGGCTGCAGTATACAATTTTCTCCTTGAAAGAAATGCTTAAAGAATGGCTCTTTCAAATTGGCCACCGTATCATGTCATTCCCTACAGGAGAGAAGCAAAGCTCCTCTAAGTGAAAGATGGGGCCAGATACACCATCAAACAGTGAAGAATATAGAGTTCCATTGAGAACAAATATGAGAGATAACAGTTGGGAGAAAGACATCATTTATTCCTCTACACCTTGTATCTTTAGCTGTACTAAGCACAACAGCAGGTGGCAGTCAAATCCAAAGAGGATAATTCTGAAAGGAATTCCAAGAACAGAACATTATGCTACAGAATTAACATACAAAAAAAAGTGTAATAAAGAAACACTCCACTCAGTTGTGGAGTCTTGTATAATAAGTATGATGCACAAGACTTCAGGGTAAACCTACTGAAATCATTACATGAGTCAACAAAAAAATCCTCCCAGGGTTTTGCAGGACCATTTTACAAACAATTTTAAATATGACACTCTGTATTTTTTAATTCTTTTTTCTACATTCTAAGAAAATTCATGTATACAGAGAGCAAGTGCTGCACTACAGAAGTACCTGGCCAACCACTCACGGGAGACATTCTGGTTCTTAAATGCAGTATTTAGCTTAATAAGCAGCTCTGTAAAAAACAGCTTTATTGATTGTTTTAAGTGAACTCCAAAGGATAAGGTAGTTAAAGGCAATCATGGACTCAGTTTTGGACTTGCCTCTTCCACTAACAAAGCTTAACAAACTCCAAATAGTAGACAAGAAGCATTTGGAATAATTTCAGAATATTCTTTTATTCACACTGAATCCTATCTGGTTGAGTCTTTCCAAAGTGCTCAAAGCTACCTACAACGAATGCAATCAAGGATCCTGGAACATTCAAAAGGAGTGAAAAACCTGAAAAACTGAGCATGCAATACAGAAAGCAAGTTATCGCTGCTATAGAATATTCAATAATAATCTAGCCATCATGTGACAAAGAGCCTAAAGTGGCTTTTACAATACCCTCTTTTTGAGAGTGGTAACAAAAACCAGGATGCAGGTGAGGTTGATGCCACTCAATCACCACCATCTTATCAAGTGGTCCTTTACCCTCTTTTTCTCCCATCACAAGGCAAACAACTAGCCTTTGACATGATTCTGTGAAATTACCTAGCTATCGCTGCTGAAACACCATGTTATGCACCATGTGCAATCTCTCACCCAGGGTGCCTGCATCCTGATGGATGGGAAACATGGAAAGCACTACTAATAGTGTTTGTCAACAGCCTCTGGCCATAAACTTCCTCACAGAAGAACTGCTCCAGTACCACAAAAAATCCTCAGCACATGTGCTATACCAAGCATGAAAAAGCACATATGTACTTCCTACACATCTGACGTAGGTATCGCAAATAAAGACTTCATAATACCTTAAGGAACTCCTTAAACTAACTAGGAAGCTACAATATTAGCAACTGGCTATAAAAACAAGGCAGGAAAACCTAGATTCTGTATGGAAAATAAAAATTTTTAAATTACCAAAGGCAGAGTTGCGTAACTGGTAAAATTGTGACCATATCTATTAGACACAGAACTCCATTACGTTATGATCGATATAACTACAAGCAAGAACTACAAAGGCGTCTCATTGCAACATAATTTCAAGAAAGAGAATCTAACACACCAGTTAGACATACGCCCCTGGCTTTCTATGCTATTTTGCTTCATATGATGATTAAACACTGGCAGACTACCAGCAATTCAACATCAGCAGTGCTGGCAGTTAAAAAAATTGAACTGTCCAAAGCAACATGATTAAGAACACACAAAACCAAACCAATATACATTAAGATGCTACAGTTCCATGGAGAGAAACTGTCTTCTCAAATAATGTTTTGAAAAGAAGTATCTAATACGTATTAACTGCAGATGTAGACTGGGCAAAGCAGGAGATGAAACCGACCACTGATCCACGATTACACATTTCAGAAAACAAGTATTTAGTTTAATAGAAAAAACGATGGAAAGGGAACAAGGGAAAGTCATTTAGTAAGCAGCTTCCTCACTTCTACACGAGCAATAATTATGTCATATGACATTTCACTAGATGTCTATTCAAGTTGCAAAACCACTCAAAACTAAAGATTGACAATTTTGACTTGAGTCATTAGGAAGTGCCTCATTTACAATGTTATAACACTGATGAAATTGGGTGCCCTACCAATTGCTTGTCAGCAAGCCCCTGGAATAACAGAAATCCCAGTGTTTCCAAAGAGAATGAGGTTGAAAATCTTGTCAGTCACTCCCAAGTTTTACTTAGGGTGGCAGACATCCATACAGACAAAAGTTTTACCTGGGATGAAGATACTCCAAAAGAACATTATGTTAGTATTTTCCATTTTCTCAATTAGAAAAAGCCCTTGTGACTTCCAGTCTCAGGAACTACACATTAATATGGAAATACATGATAATTTACTAATGATTAATTAGTCAATATTTTCTTTTACCTTCACTGTCTACTGAAACACCTTACAACTTTACTGTTTCCTATCATTTAAGTTTAGTCTCAAAAACAAACATATTTGTTTCTTCATCAAGATTTCAGTACTGTTAAACACTACAGTATTTTGATCGTTCACAAACATTTCTCTATATTACAATATCCTGTATAGGAAAGCGGAAGTGTAATTTCCATTGTTCTAAGAGGAAACAAGTTACATAAAGATAATATTTGCAACTTTTTATTTCTAGATCAAGACACAGATTTTTAAGAATAGCTAATATATGCATTTATGTAGATCATTACTCGTTTTAGACAGATCTTCTACTGACTTCAACTGCAAGAATAATACATAATATATCTGCAAGTCAGGCTCCACACTCAACACCAAAAAAAAAATTATGAATGTATCTAAAATTTGAGTCAACAAGACCAGTAGCAGAAGTAGTGACAGGATTGAGTTCTTCAAAGGCAGCATTCAGTTATTTTCTTCTTAGCTACACTGCGATAGAGAACCAGTCCTTAAGTTCACACATGAATCTTGTTCAGGGATCACACTACATTCCTCTGCATGATTTCAATTTCAGTATATGTGCTGACAAAACTGAGTTCACCGATGAGAGAGAAGAAAAGTAGTAAATTCTTGCTTTGGAGTCCTGCTGGGAATTACTCTACACCTGTACTCTGATTTCTGACATCAGTGTATCTCCAGGTGCTCCCATTGCAGAAAAAAAATGAACAAAAGGACTCCCCAAAGCATGCTTCAGTAAATCAAAAGCAAAACTTCAAACAACTGATGTGTATTGTGAAAGATACTATTAAAAGCCTTCAGTTGCATATTTTACAGCACCATCGTTTCAAGTCACATGTTTGTACACTCTGACTCCAAAGGGACAGTTCCTTTGATTGATCCCACATTAAGATTACATATGACATTCTTTCTTATGGAACAAAATTTTCAAGATGTTTACAAAAACCAGAAGAACACAGTACTTTAGAATATGGCATTACTAAAAGAAACAGAGAAGCCACTAAAAATTACTTTGTTCAGTATAAGCATAATGAAAAGCCCAGAGGCCTGAAAACTATTTACATTAAATAAATTTACAAGAATGTAACCACTCTAAAATCAGTTTCTCTAAAGAGATGTCAGAATGTTGAGAACTTTTAAGTGGAAAAGGCCAACTGACAGTTGGTATGACCTAAATCCAAGAAAATAAATTAACTACACTGTAAGTAAAAGTCCATGTCGCCTGTGGATTTTTTGGTGGAAACAGAGGTTGAGTGATTTAAAATACTTTTCGTATTGAAAAATTTTACCAAGGCACCAGGACTCTGAAAACAAAAATTCAGAAATGCCAAACTGCTTCCTAAAAGTACTTAATAACAAGTTCTCAAATCCTTACTGCATTGCATATTCCCAGAAATCTGGCAGAACAATGAAGGTGTGTAAAAGTTTAGGTGTTCAGGGTTCAGTCCCCATATATTTGCACAGTATCATCTACTAGTACATATCACTGGAGATCCTAAAGCTCACACATATGGACACAACACAATCATCAGGGAGAAAACAACTTCAGAATTCTTTTAATTCAAGTAATCCTTTAACTTAATTTTCAAATTTGTTTTGTTATTTTAAACACCTATGTGTGCATTTGTGAATGAAGTAAACGTAAGTACGTGCTGTGGAGCTGTGAAATTATCATACTAGAATTTATGCTCATATTCAATGCAGACTGCTTCCTACTTCTGACACACTTATTGCTTTTTGTAAGCAAACTATACAATGTCATTCTGAATTCAAGCAAATACTAAATACTGATTTGCAACAGGCTGCTCACAGAGAGTCCTATGTATGTGTGTGTGTATGTGTAAAAAAGTCCCTTTATTTAATCACTTCTTCCAGCCAAATCTAAATGGACTAAGTGCAACCAAATTTAACATATGTTATATCAGCTTCATTTTAAATCAATACAGATGCTCTGCTTCAGATATCCTGCAACTATCCATTTAAACTTGTATTACACGTAAGAAACACTTATTTGTAATAACTTTCTATTCCCCAATTTCTCCAAACCCTCACTAATTTCTTTTTCCACCCTGAAAATCTTTGAATGTGGTATAAGATGTCAAATTCTCTTGCTGTTTCAAAATGTTTTCACAAAATTTTAAATTTTATTAAACAGAACAATTATTTCTCCTACAAATGATAGCTATAGGTTCAGAAATGCTAAAACAACATTTCATGAGATATAAGAACACAAAACAGCAATTAGAAAAAAAATTTTAAGCAGAACTTAGGTTTTTCTCATATGCTTGTTTTAATTCAGTGTTGCATACTTAAAGGAAAATCCATTCAACTTCCTCAAAATGAAGTTGATTTTGAAATACACTCAAGGCTAGATACTGACCAGCCCCCTCTAGCATATATATATACAGTATCTTAAAACTCAAAAACTATAGTAATTAAAAATTAATCTTCTGCACTCACACATTGTTGAGTCAGGAAGTAGTATTCATTATTTTCAATAAATGACTGTCTTTTGACCAACTAATATACTGCTCTGAATTAAGTGTTCATCACCCATACTCCCTTTCCAATTCTCATTTTCCCTTAAATCCTGCTTATGCTACTGTTCCAAAACAGGAAGATTTTCTCTGGTAATTAAAAATCATTTCCTTTTATGGTAAATTATATCCTTATTCAAAAGAAAGGATCAAAAGGCTCAGAACGCAACTAAAAGAGTAGATGAAACAAGCCCCCAAAAGTCTTAACGTGAAATTGGTAAGATGATATCAGTTTTACTCTCTTAAGCCACTGCAGCCTGCTCTACCAGAACAACCAAAGGAAATATGTCTAAGCCTAGGGGAAGGGGTGGTGAGAAGCACAAAACCAAACAACCAACCAAAGCAAAACAAACCACAAACAAGGAGCATTAGAGGGCATATCTTAAAACTGACACTAGGTAAATTATTATTAAGCATTTTTAAGTTCATCAGTACAGAGGAACTTGCCAAATGTTTAAGAATAAGCCTTTAAATGGGAATATTTTTGCACTATACATTCATACAAAACATACACCAGCATCCCCAGTGCAGAAATAACAAAGTCAAGTTATTTGATAAGTTGCCATAATGTTTCCCTCACATCTTATACATCCTGCATCTCCTTGTTTATTTCCCTCAGCATATGCCACAGAACATCCAACGTGCAGTTTATTGACCAACATGGTCCTATCCCTTCTTTCCCTTTCCTTCAATATACTTGAATTTACTAATTTTATTTTGGCCATCTTGTCTATTTTCAGTTTCTGTGAATGTTCACTGCAGATAAAGGAATCTACACATATGGAAAAGACTGCAAAGCAACAACACTCTGTGGCAAGGACTTCCTTCTAGTATGGAATGTGTACACTTCTCTGCATATTTCTATCTGAATGGACACCTTAAATTTGTCTACTGTAAAAAACAATAAAAACCTGAACAGATTATCTTTTTGCTTTAGGTTCTTACTCACCGAGTAGAATTAACCTTGAGAAAAAGGCAAGTTCATAAGTCCACAACAAACTATTATCCAGACTTGTTCCAAACAAAATGGCTTTAGATTCTTCTTATTTCAATACTAAATACAGTGAATATTCCAAAAATTATCTCTATACTGAAGAACTCAAAAGCAATAAATACAGCTAAGGCAGTCTGCACAGAAGCTATCCAAATGTTTCTACCAAAACTTGTTTCACAATCATGAGATTTCTGTTGAAAAAAAATAATCACAGCTGAAGTATTGATTTCCAGTTATCCAATTAAGTCACTCCCTTCAAGGGACTCCAAGTCCCAGCAGACTCACTACAAGCATTCTGTCTCCTATATGATATCAAATGAGCAACCATAAACCAAAAATGAGATAATTCTGAACCGAGGAGATGAGAAAGCATATTTACCTGAAGCATCTCCAACTTTAAAATCACTGTCATCAGAGCTATCATAATCTAAAGCTTCCAGCAGCGAAGCTGCCAAAGGCTTCACCTGTCTCCTCTTCGAACTGCGGTCCACTGCAGGAAAAAAAACATTGTTACTGGGTAGCATAAAGAGAATTCAGCATCGCTAAGGGCATTTAAATTACAAGGCAGCACGGGCGCGACAGGCAGGGGCAGTCCCGAGAGCAGCCGGCAGATGCAGCCGCACCGGGGTCCCGGGGACACCCGCTCCCACAGGTAAGGCAGGGCAGGGTCCGCCCGCCCGGCGGAGCGCTGGTGCTCCCTGCAGGCGCCGGGAACCGCACGGCACCGCGCACCGCGGGCTGCCCGCAGCCCCGGGAGAGCTGGCTGGGCACTGGGGCCACCAGANGCCCGCGGCCCTGCAGGCCCTTGTGGGGACGCTCCGGCGGGGCCGCCGTGACCGGCGCTGATCGCAAACTCTCAGTGCAGAACCGCTCATTCTCAGGGGACTGCCGGTAAAAAGCAGCTCAAAAAACCACCCTGGCACTTTTCCATTTCCCCGTGTGGAAAGGAGAAAGCGTTACAAAACTGTTCTCATTCAACCCCTGCTCGAAGAGCTGAGTTTGTCGTGGACTCTATTGCACTGTCAAGCTCATTCCTGCACTTCTGAGGAACAGTAACCCATTGCATTGAGAAAAAAAAAAAAAAAAAGAAAAAGAAAATTGGGGAGAGATGTTCAAGGCCAGGTGGGATGGGGCCATGAGCAACCTGGTCTTAATTGAAGGTGTCCCAGCCCACGGCCAGGGGTTGGAACTAGGTGACCTTCAGCGTGCCCTTCAACCCCAAACCACTCTGTGCTTCTGTGACAGTACAAATCCCAGGGGTTATTGTTTGACCACATCACACGAGTCTGGGAGCTCAAAAGCACAAAACCCAATGGTGAGAGATGGACAGCGAAGGAGAGCAATGCTGGGCCAGTGCCTTTGCAAGAGTCCCAGCTTTGCCTCGCTTGCTGGGGCTGTCTCTGACCCCTGCGTGCACACGGTTGAACCAGAGTTCCTTTCTCCACTTGCCCCCACACCACTAAAATTAGCCACCTGCACAAAACCTTTAAAAGGGATGACTTTAAGAGCTTGAGGATTGAGAATAATGCTAAACATGAAAGCTTCCAACACGATTGTAAGGGCTTTAAAGTTGGAAAATGGGTGTTTAATGATGGATAAATGTAGGGCCAGACTTGTTCTATGGTTGTATGGAAAATCATGCTATGAAANGGAGCATTAGAGGGCATATCTTAAAACTGACACTAGGTAAATTATTATTAAGCATTTTTAAGTTCATCAGTACAGAGGAACTTGCCAAATGTTTAAGAATAAGCCTTTAAATGGGAATATTTTTGCACTATACATTCATACAAAACATACACCAGCATCCCCAGTGCAGAAATAACAAAGTCAAGTTATTTGATAAGTTGCCATAATGTTTCCCTCACATCTTATACATCCTGCATCTCCTTGTTTATTTCCCTCAGCATATGCCACAGAACATCCAACGTGCAGTTTATTGACCAACATGGTCCTATCCCTTCTTTCCCTTTCCTTCAATATACTTGAATTTACTAATTTTATTTTGGCCATCTTGTCTATTTTCAGTTTCTGTGAATGTTCACTGCAGATAAAGGAATCTACACATATGGAAAAGACTGCAAAGCAACAACACTCTGTGGCAAGGACTTCCTTCTAGTATGGAATGTGTACACTTCTCTGCATATTTCTATCTGAATGGACACCTTAAATTTGTCTACTGTAAAAAACAATAAAAACCTGAACAGATTATCTTTTTGCTTTAGGTTCTTACTCACCGAGTAGAATTAACCTTGAGAAAAAGGCAAGTTCATAAGTCCACAACAAACTATTATCCAGACTTGTTCCAAACAAAATGGCTTTAGATTCTTCTTATTTCAATACTAAATACAGTGAATATTCCAAAAATTATCTCTATACTGAAGAACTCAAAAGCAATAAATACAGCTAAGGCAGTCTGCACAGAAGCTATCCAAATGTTTCTACCAAAACTTGTTTCACAATCATGAGATTTCTGTTGAAAAAAAATAATCACAGCTGAAGTATTGATTTCCAGTTATCCAATTAAGTCACTCCCTTCAAGGGACTCCAAGTCCCAGCAGACTCACTACAAGCATTCTGTCTCCTATATGATATCAAATGAGCAACCATAAACCAAAAATGAGATAATTCTGAACCGAGGAGATGAGAAAGCATATTTACCTGAAGCATCTCCAACTTTAAAATCACTGTCATCAGAGCTATCATAATCTAAAGCTTCCAGCAGCGAAGCTGCCAAAGGCTTCACCTGTCTCCTCTTCGAACTGCGGTCCACTGCAGGAAAAAAAACATTGTTACTGGGTAGCATAAAGAGAATTCAGCATCGCTAAGGGCATTTAAATTACAAGGCAGCACGGGCGCGACAGGCAGGGGCAGTCCCGAGAGCAGCCGGCAGATGCAGCCGCACCGGGGTCCCGGGGACACCCGCTCCCACAGGTAAGGCAGGGCAGGGTCCGCCCGCCCGGCGGAGCGCTGGTGCTCCCTGCAGGCGCCGGGAACCGCACGGCACCGCGCACCGCGGGCTGCCCGCAGCCCCGGGAGAGCTGGCTGGGCACTGGGGCCACCAGACATCCCCGGAGCAGCCAGCATCCCCCGAGGACGCGCCTTGGCGTGATCCGCCAGCGACCAGACGCAGGGGGGACGCGCAGCCGGGACCGTGGGACGCCCAAGGGACGGCGATGCGCCCGCTCGCCCGGGGGCGGAGGCGCTTCGCGGGCACAGCGGCACCCCCGCGGGGCAGGGCCGGCAGAACCGCTGCGGATCACTTACTAAAGCCTGC